>JBBPPX010000604.1:0-10483 GCA_038092235.1 Leccinum boreale
CCGCCCCCCCCCCCCCCCCCCCCCCCCCCCCCCCCCCCCCCCCCCCCCCCCCCCCCCCGAGTGCAGATGGAAGGTGCCCTTGAAGAAGGTATGAAACCTCTGACCAACCTCAGAGAGAGGGACCACACAAGGTAGATCCACAGAGCACCAGTAGGGGGTGGGGCGAGCAGGGACTGGGGAATTCCCATAGGGGAATGGTTGTGGTTCAGAGACAAGAGGCATTGAAGCTCACTTTGAAGTCCTTGAGACACTCTTCCTAAGACCCAAGGGTCATCCCTCCTCCATCAAGGTGTTTCGAGGTAAAGGTAGTATTGGCCCAGTTGGCAGTGTTCCCTTCCTTCATGAAGAAGAGGGCATAGCAGATTTTCTTCTTGTCTGTGTTATAGACCTCTTTGTTGATGACTAGGTACCTTTGCACTGCACGTAACCAGGGTATGGCCTTGCGATGACTCCCATCATAGGAATCTGGTTGGGCTAGATAAAGTTCGACGGGTTTGGACATGATTGGGGGTGGTTAAGGTAATGGGGAGGAGAGAGTGAAGATATTCATGCTAGGAGTGTTGGGAAATGGAGAAGGGGGAGTGGGTGGTCAAGGGAGGACTAAGCTCGAGGAGAGCTGATGGGCGAGTTCAGTGTCAAGGGAAAGAGTTTCTTTTTGCTCTTCATTAGAGAGGAGGGGAACTTGGTCTAAGTCAGTCTCGTCATCATCACTGGAACATTGAGGGAGAATGTCTGGGGAGTCTGGGATTGAAGGTTCTTCTCTCCAGGAAGAGGTGGACAATGAGTGCTGGTGGGATGAAGTGGCTAAGGAGTTTCGAGGGATGGAGGAAGTGTTCCACTCCAGTCTTTGGTAGGAGGTTCTTGAAGAAATGGTGGGAATGGTTCATGGTGATGGTGACTGTAAAAACAAGCTAGAGCTGTTGTTACAGCTGGCCCTTGAATGTCGAATTCCTCTCCAGAATCATTGACATTGATACCTTGCACACATTTATGACAACAACATGGCATGCAGGGATTACGAGCAGGTTGAACAGCATCTGGTGGCACTGTAGCAGTGGCTTGAGGAGCTATTGGCATGGGCACAGGAGCAGGAGGTTGTTGAACAGTTAGTGCTGGGCCATGATGTGATGGTGTTCGAATGAAGGGGAAGCAGATGAAAAAAATGTAATTCCTATCATAGACACAAAACAAATCAAAAGTCATACCATCTTGACGTTCTGAACCTAATTGTATCTGCAAGATTTCCAGACAGGGACACTAGAGTGAGCGACGGAGAAGATCTTGCCCATGTGGGATGCATTGGGGTTGTCAGATTCCACCGAGTCTTCATCCACGTAATTATCATCACTGGGGTGATGGCGCTTTGGATGGATCACATTATAGTACCAGTCCTGATACCATTTGTGGGCGGTGGCTTTAGCAGCCAGTACCATCGTGTTCTGAACAATAAGCCAATTGATGCAAAGAAGAATCTGGGTGTCCTTCAATGTAGACACTTCAGCATCAGGGTAGAGCTTCTGGGTCAATGCAACAATTGACTGTTACACCTTCTCCAACCCCTCACGCAGTTTCGACTGGACATTGTCCAACGAGGCTGCTGAAACCAGATCCTGATCTGGGAGATTCCGGGTAGGACAATGTTAGTCAGACATGACTTTGAGAAATCTGTGACCAAAACTGAAATCATGTACTCCTTGTGTCGGCAAATCTTCATCTATATCAATGGACTTGCCCACACAGTCTTTGACCCATATAAAATATTTGATAGAAGTGATGTCACACCACTGGGTGTGTCTGGCGATTACGATAGGCCTGAGAGTGTATCATTCATCAACATCAGAGCTCGATTCGTCAGATGGCTGGAGATGAAATTGGAAAAAACCTCCAGGCTTCCGAATCCTCACTTGGTTGAGCGTAACTCTGAGATTCAGTGACAGAAATCATTATGGCCAGAACAATCTCAGGACGTGCGAGAATCTCTTTCTTAATCTGCTTCCTCAAATTATCTCTATCCTGAGAAAATGCACACTTAGGGATGAGTAGGGGTTCGGGCAATCCGCACAGGTTATGGGTATGGGTATATACAGGGTACAGGTACGGGTCAGGATGCTATGTACCCCCACTTGACCCATACCCATGTACGGGTTTTTTATTAAATAATTAACTACCGTGACTAATAATAGTTACCATAAAAGCAAGAAAAATTACAGTCATCAAAGGTCTCACCGTACTACTACAGTACTACCCATTCAAAGTCACCATGGCCCCACGGCCAACCCAAAGGCAGAAAATCAGGATGACGGACAAGGCCAAGGCAGCACTTGACACAGTTGCACCAAACAAATGGAAGCATTCTGCTGCCAGCATCCATGCTACCAAGTTCAAGCATGCCTGCATTGGTGGCTCTGAGTCAGATACTACTGGCAATGATGGGATGCCTGTAACATTGGACACGAGTGACTCCGACAAAGGGCCTTGTCCACCTCACACACTGCCTTGTCCACCTCGTGTTGACCGCCAGTGTTGCCCAGGCCATGTCACTATTGAGACCGTGGACGAAACAAGTGACCACCCAGGTGATGAGTCTGAAACCGCCGAAGCAGAATTGGGTGGGTCATTTTGGCATACATTTACCATCCTATAAGACTTATAAGTCACACTATCTATAGTCCGACTACAGACAGAGTGGGTCTCACCTGTTTATGCCTTCTTCAAGCCAGATCCTCAGATTGTTGAAGTCGATGACCAGCGAGCCCATGAATTTAGATGCTTGGGATGTAGTTGCAAAGTGACTGTGCGTCATTTTCTTGACAAGAAAGACGCACAGTCCACTAGTAATCTAAGAAAGCATGTCAAATTATGCTGGGAAAATGAAGTATTAGCAGCTGCGGACATTGCAAAGGATGCTGATGAAGTATGCACCAAAATTGTCAAGACCTACCTACTACAAAATGGATCAATTGCCAGTGCGTTCGAATGCAAAGGAAAAGGGAAATTTACCTACTCACACCGACAACACACCCGTCAAGAGACAAGGTATGTCCTTGTTACCAAAGCACATTGCATGCAGGTCTGATCGCATCGTTGAACGAAGGGCGGAGCTTGTATGGTGGGTTGCAGAGAACCTGCAGCCATTTACAATAGTCCAGGACTGGTTATGTCAGTTACTCATGAAGACCAGTAGACCAGAATACTACTTACCATCTCACTTCACTGTTTTGCACGATGTGAAACTTGTGTTCACACACCAACACTTTATAGTTTTACACTCTCGTCATAAACTGAAATACTTCAAGGATGCACACTGAGAAGATGACTGGATCAATACCGCTGAAACACTCATTTGAGATACGTTCAAATGCTCATATGCAGGTGACTCGGATGCAGTTGAAGGCTCAGATATTGACATTGTCGAGGTTGAGTTCAGGCAAAAAAAAGTTTGTGTTTAGTTATTTCCTAATGGTAATCTACTTAACTAATCTATTATCTACAGAGCACAAACCTTTTCGACAACCTAGCTGCACTAGCACCACCAAAGGCCACCGAGTTGCAGTCAGAACTTGATCGTTACCTCGGCAGTGATGTTGAACATGTTGTAGATGCCCTCATATGTATCGTAATAGCAAGACTCAATTGTGGAGTGCAGTAGCCTAGGAGGGAACTAAGAGAACAGTGGGAGATACTCACTGTTTTATAGTCCTGAGGGAACAAACAAGGATAAGGGTATTGTGAGAGTGTAGTGACTCAAGCAAGAAGCTTATGTGTGAGAGAGATGGAAGAATAAGTTGAAAACTCGTTATTGTCCTAGAGCGAAGGCTCTAGATTTATATACAATACAGAGATGTTTGTATCTATGTACATATACCTCCTATAAAAGGGAAATAGAGATAGAACTCTATGGAAGGTCATAGAAGGATGATGAAGCCATGAGTCATCCACAGTAAGATACTGTTATTGACCAATGGTGTTAAAGCCTTATCTATGTGATGGGTAACATGAATAGCGTAAGTAAAGATACAAAAGATAAGAGATAAGTGAGTCATATCTGTGAGTCATAATGATGAGTCATGATTGAGTCACGATGTATCACAGCATGTAACATGTCAGGAATCATGGTATAGATCGAAACGAATCCATGATTCTCAACAATATGGTTGCATGATCATTGTGCGTTGTATCCATGCCTTCATCGCATGGTGCTTGATTCATGATGCTTGATTATTTGAGTATACCAGGTAAGTGCTACTAACTATGTATTATTGCCGGGAGAGATCATTCGTTTTATAGCGACATCTGTTGATGTCGAACATTTCTTCAGTCATGGCCACTTATTGTTGAGCCATGTTCAAAATCAACTGTCAGCACAATCAAGTCAAGTGATATTATGTCTTGAATCATGGAGCCTGGCTGGTCTTGTCAAAGACCATGATATTGCGAGTGTGATTCAAGTTGTTCTGCCTAAGGCTGTTGATGGGGAAGATGACAGGTGGGATTTTTCAACTGAGAATATTTAGTATATACATATCTAGTTAATATGTCACAGTGATGAACAATACCTGTGGGTATACCTGCCAAGGATATTGATATGGGTTGATTTTTTCTGACCCGTAAATTAACCAGGACCCCTGCAGTGGGTACGGGTATAATAAAAGGTACGGGTACAGGTATTGGCTCTCACACCCGGGGTATACCCATGCTCATCCCTAGGTACACTTTATGATTGTGAGGACCTCGGCATTCTCATCTCCCTCCCATGGTGTGGAAATGAGGGTAAGATCAAGAGTGGCGCTGAATGCAGTTTCCAATGATTTGAAGGTGACTTCAGTTCCCCTCAACTCTCATGTGGAGCAACTCCCTGTCCATGGGGAGGGTACTGAGTGCAGATGATATTACCTCTTGAATTTCTGAAATGGGTCCTTCATGGGCTGGATGTGGTGACTTTACTTGAATTCTGTGTCATTCAGGATCAAATGATAATCTATCACTGCCATCATGAGCTGGATGATGTTTACGGTAAAATATGAGTTACTTTGGTTTATTTGTAATGAAGAGTGTTTTGTGTGCGATATAAGAGAGCACCAGAAATTCTTCCATGGTAATACTGTTAAAGGACTGTACAAGTTCTGCGTCAATACATCTGGAGGTTTACCATTTTGTGTCTCTGATGATTTACCTGGATTACACCATTCGCAAACAAAACATTACCATGTGGTTGTAAGAAATGTTTTAGAAGATCCTTGAATGACCCTTACAAGTCACAGGAGTGCACATCAGTTTCAAGTACAATATTTATTGGCTACACATACAGGAGTTTAAGATAGCTTTTGGTATATGAACAGGCAATGCGGCCATCGCCTCCAAGCATAAGCGATTACTTGAGCAATCTTCTGGGCTTGCTGTAGTATTGGCAACTGGGGTGGGCCCGAACCCATCATACTGGTCATGGTGGTAAGGAAGTTAGAGGGGGGAGGAATCTGAGGATCTGGATGGAGAAAACCACACCATCACATTACCAAAATGCCTGGCCAGAAGCTCTACCTATTACTTGAGCCTTTCACACAAATGTGCTTGAAAACCTGTAGGCTGTGTTCATTGGCTCAGACAACCCAAGTTTCAGCATGATAACGAATGGCATATGTATCTCACCGAAGCAGCCACACATCAGAGAAGCTCAAAAAGGGGTGCTAAACTAGTCAACAATCAGAAAGTTGGAACTCCGAGTCACATACCTGAAACCTGGTTGCATAAAGGCCATAATGTGCAGAAGTCATGAGACTTAGTGGGAAGTGTCAAGATGCTGAAGTTACACAGAAAGGTTGATCTGCATCTGACTATGAGACATAACGGGCCTCCAAGCAGTATGTTAAACTTCTCACCATTTGTTGTTTGATACTGAACTATAACCTGTTTTCAGGAGAAGATATGAAAGACATGGACCTGGTTCGTGTGGATGGTAGATACATACTGCAGGAGGAGTTAGGCACAGGTTCATATGGTGAGTGCTGAATTGATATTGCGTGGGTATGTGAGTTCTGACAAATTAGATCAGCCACTGTGTATCGCACATGGGACATCCTGACAAAGTGAATTGTTGCCATCACATTGGAACATGTGAGCAAAGATGTGTCCTCACACTTGGAGCACGAATACCACATACTCTCTGACCTTCACGAGAGTGGTACTGGGCTCCCTCAACCCCTCTGGTTTGGATGAGAGGGGTGTTATCAGGCCATCATAGACATCCATTGGGCTAAGGCTCAATGTATACTCCTGAAACCCCTCGAACTTGTTGTACCAGTTTACAATGTAGATGGCACAAGAAACTTGGCAGGAGGCATTGCATACACCACCAATCTGATCATAGACTTTCAAGGACATTGCAAGAAAGTCACAGCCGATGTGACCAACCTAGGACATAATCAAATGATCGGGATATACTTGGCTATGCGAACATAATCCTTTGATTGATTGGGTAAAAGGGACAGTAAACTTAAGTCAATGTCCTACCTCCTGTAATGCGTTGAACAGAATCTATCAATCTCAATTGGACGAATCTAAAATTGACCACTTCTATAGAGTTCAAGGTCTAGGAAAAGAACATGGAATTGAACCTGAAAAAGCCTTGAAAATGGTGCCAGATGCATATCATGACTATCTTGACATCTTCTCAAAGAAGGCTAGTGAATGCATGCCCAAGAAGAAAACCTGGAATCATGCCATAGACTGAAACTGGATTTCAAACCAAAAAAAGGTAGATTAATTTCCCTGAACCCTGTAGAATAGGATGAAGTCAAAGCCTTCATGTTACATTTCTCCATTTTTATAGTACACATATGCACTAAATTCAGCCACGTGACCTGCTTAGTCAGCATCACGTGACCTCTATCGACTTTGTACTTTCTTCTTGATTTTCAACAGTCACGTGACCTGTACCTTTATCATTATCATACCACATCGATACTTACCATATTCATTAACATAGCTTACCTAGACCTGCCCTAAGCTGGTTCGTGCACACATGTCAGTAGTATAAATCCTTGAATGCAACAACCAAACAAGCCAGTCTTGTTCTGGTTGGATTCCCCATCCTATACAGTTCCCCTTCATAATTAAGTTCAAGTCGAGGTGCCATAGTCTGTTAGGATTTAGGTTGCCTTCATAAGAACAAGACTACTTTACTATCCCACCTCACCCGACACTGGTACTGTTACGATTGTCTCCAGAGTTCTCCCTATGTCTTCTCTCTCTCTTCTTTTCTTCTGCTTATCGCCTTTACCTTGTATTCACTTTGTATCATAGATCTCGGATGATTTCTCATCCTATTCCACATCGCTGATGATCCGCAAGTTTTCCCTACCATTGTTCCTTATCCTTCCTATCTCTGTTCCAAGTTTGTCCTATCTTGTTTCTAATCCTCTGACTCATGGCTTCATCATCCTTGATTGATGTATGAATAATCCTCCACAGCTTCTTACTCATCCATGCCACGGATGATACATCCCTTCCTCACGATTCTATCGTGTTCCATATCAGTAGTACTTAAAGGCTATCTCATCATTTGTAACTCTAAGCTAGAGCTACTTGGAATATCACTTAGTTCTCTGTGAATCCCCTTGAGTCCTTCACCTCTCAGTCCATTCGAATCTCTGCCTTCGGGTGTGTCCTTCGTCCCTCAGTCCTCGAGTCTCGCCAGGTGTTACGTCTGCTTGACTACTCTTTCGTCTTAGTCTCCATCCATCTCTCCAAGTCTACTTCTGACCCTACCCAGGCCAGTTGTAACAAACACTCTAGCTTTCTCTTGCGGTCACCATCGTTGTGAACTGCCTCCACCATCACGTCTAGAACCCCCTACCGAAGACCGGAGCGGAATACTCTCTCCATCCCTCGAAACCCTTTAGCCTCTTCGTCCCACCAGCACTCCCTATCTACCTCTTCCTGGAGAGGAGAACCTTCAATACCAGACTCCCCAGACGTCCCTCCTCAACAGTAATCTAGCGACGAGGATAAGACAAACTTAGACCTCTCCCTTCTATCTCACGAAGATCAAGAGGAATCTCTTTCCCTCGACATTGAACTCACCCATCAGCTCTCATCCAGCCTAACTCTTCCCTGAGCACCCACTCCCCCTTCCCCTTCTTCTCATACTCCTAGTGGAAACATCTTCGCTTCTCCGAACCCCATCCCAGCACCTTGAACTCAACCATCCCCCATCATGTCGAAACCCATTTAACTTCGCATGTCTTCCCCTGACCCCTATGATGGGAACCAGCGGAAAGCCTTACCAAGCAACGTCGCCGTCTCTAAAGTAACCAAAGAATCCACCCTTTGTCATTATTTCTCCTCAGGTATTTCTCCCTCCCTATCCGGAAAAATGTACCTCATGGAAGAGGTCCCTACCACCATCGCCAAATGGTACTTGCATGCTCAAAGGATCGACAACCAACAATGTCGGGCTTTCCTCACCTCCCAGCAGCACAAAGGGCGATCCTTCACCAACCCTTTCACCTCCACCACCACTACCACCAAAGAATGAGACCCCAATGCCATGGATGTCGATGCTGTCCTCACAACTATCTCCAAGCTCATTCCCTCGGAAAGAGAGCGATGTTTCAAAGAAGGACTCTGTCTTCGCTGTAGGAAACCTGGTCACAATGCCACCTCTTGCTCTACGTTCTCGACCAACGCCCTCTCTTTCAAGAAAATGACTAAGAAAGTCGCTAAAGCCGAAGAAAATTTACCTAACCTCAGTGATGTCAAGGATGACAATGAAGATGATGATGATGAAGCAAAAGTTGTAGGAAAGGCCAGCTTCTCTCTGGATTTTTGAAGAAGAGACCTTGTTCGATGCAAGGTTCTCCTATCACTACATGTGCACCTGTACTAGTATCTTCCTCATCCAAAGCAATGAAGATTCCCGTTTCTCTAGTAACCCCCTTGCACTCCTTAAAAGTTGTCGAAACTTCTGCCCTCATCAATAGTGGTGCAGAAATCTCTTGCATCGACTTGGCTTTCGTCCGAAGGAACAACCTCCCTCGAGACCGCCTCTCCACCCCTATCAGAGTTTGCAACATCGACCAATCCACTAACCGGAAAGGCAACATCTTCTTCTCCACCACTCTCTTCCTGGACATCGAGAAGGTCACCCAAAAGGGCATCTTCCACATCATGGATTGCGGAAATGAAAACATAAAACAAACTCTCACCATCCTAGAATCTGTAGACCAATCCGCGGATCTATACCACCTACATGTCGCTGACCTCAAATGACACACCTCCCATTTCCACAAACCAACTCCCACCTCTTCGAAAACTAAGCTGCCTTGCCACATTGAAGTATATCCCACTCGCAATAGAAGACTATATAGTTTTCTCGGGTTTTAAACAGAATCCCAATTTCTCAAAAGAGCCACGGTGAACAGAGTCCTCTGTTGAGTGATGCGCTGTGGTTCTCGTTTCATTCCCAAAGTTTCTCCTCTAGTCGCTCGCTTCACCACTGCTACCAACCTTGCAGTCAAAGCAGCAAAGTCCAAAACAAAAACTACCCTACCCCCGGAATATGTGGCCTTCTCATCTGTCTTCTCCGAAGAAGCATCTTCCCACCTCCCCCCTTCCCATCCCTACGATCATGCTATACAACTCGATGATACCTTTGTACCCAAGATCAGAAAAGTTTACCCCCTCTCCCCAGATGAACAGAAAGCCACTGAAACTTTCCTTAATGAGAACCTTTGCAGAGGAAAGATCAGACCTTCCAAATCTCCCCAAGGATCCCCCATCTTCTTCCTAAAGAAGAAGGATGGCAAACTACGCCCCTGCCCGGACTATCGCTATCTCAACTCCCACACCACCCACGACGCATACCCCCTTCCCCTCATCTCCGACCTCATAAGTTTTCACCAAATTTGACGTCCGCTGGGGCTATAACAATGTCCATATCAAAGAAGGAGATCAATGGAAAGGCCTCTTCGAACCTACCATCATGTTCTTCAGAATGAATAACTCCCCCTCTACCTTTCAGCACTTCATGAATGATTCCTTCCGCGACATGATCGCTGAAGGATGGCTTGTCATCTACATGGACGATCTCCTGATCTTCTCCCCAGATGACACCTCACACCCAGAGCATACTAAACGAGTCCTCCAATGAATGAAAGAACTTAATCTCCACCTTCGCTTAGAGAAATGCAATTTTGCCACTGATCAGCAAAACAAGGGGAGGCTGGACAGTACTGGACAGTACTCCATAGCACTTAGAGTACTCATAGTAGTCATAGTGAGGGTCCATGTAGACAGTGCTTTCATAGTGTCTCATAGTGTCTCATAGTGTCAGTGAATCTCATAGTATCTCATAGTGTCTCATAGTAGCCTCATAGTAGTCTCATAGTAGACCTCTAACCAGACCAATCCAGTTACCTTTCAGATAAATCATTTGCACACAATCAAGATTTGCAATAAAACAACATTTCATTATCAACTACTAAGC
>JBBPPX010000605.1:0-10450 GCA_038092235.1 Leccinum boreale
AGACAAAGATATGCCCAGGACAAAATAAGTGCTGTAACAGTGCAAAAAAAAGCAATCACCAGCAACCGAAAAAGGGGGGAAAGGAGACCATAAGCAGTACAGAAAAATCAATAACCGCCATGAAAAAAAGGGGGAAAGGAGAAGCAATTCAACGTAACAGTAATTAGTCCGGAAAGCAGAGACAAATCTTGAGGATTGGAAAAAATACAACCTTGACGAGACAACAATACCAGGACCAACAGAGTGAGATGGACTTGAGTCAGCAGAAATGAACCGGATTTCTACAAGAACACACATTAGTTACGGCTGATGGATGACAAAAGGGCCTACAAATGAGCGCATATTCCCCGTCTGATTCATTGCCATCGAGTGTGCTGTCGACTCGGGATGTGTTCAATCGAAGTGCTAGAGCTCGGGCTGTCTTCATAACAGACTCGAGATCACCATCTTCTTCACGACACATTGCAGCACGGGTAGTCTTTCTGCAGTTCTGGTCCGAAAATTGATGCGACGCCGAGCTGAGTTTCCCCGATGATTTGTTGAGGGTCTGTGGAAGCTTGACTTTGATCTTCCCCTTGTTGTCAATGATGATCTGACACTCGCCACTACTGAGTAAGACAAGACCACGTTGGATCTATTCCGAGTTGACCTGCCATTCAGCTGTCATCAAAGGTGGCAGATGACATGTCAAACTTACCGCAGCTCCACAGAGACCTAAAACACCGGATATGCTATTGTCGTCGATGTTGAAGCCTGGAATGTCGAGGCAACCCTTAACAGACGGAACATACGATTCTGCAAGAAGTGTCATTATGAATTCTGAGCGAAAAGCTTTGGTGTGGTCGCTGCTCTCTAGATTCTCGTAGAGATAGGTGTGTTTGTTCAGTAACAGAGTCGCTTCCTTGGCTATCTTGATTTCCTCAGTACCTGAAAAGAAGCTTGCGCAGAGTATAAGCGCAGCGGACCCGATGCTGTGACACCAGTCACACAGTCATTGGTATCCCTATACAGTTGTTAGTAGCTGTTAATGATTGTCAAAATGCCATGTTACCGTCGCGACGACCTTGTGCCGCAGAGTAAGTTGAGCCGGAATCTGGGGCAAATGCGGGAATGCGACTGGGAGGATGAGCCTCAAGGCACCAATGATCTTCTCATTTGTTATGCCCCAGACATCAAACTGTGCGGCAGCCCAGAGGCACAACATCAGAACGACATGACGTCTCCACTCTTCCTGCTTGAACCAAGTGGCAGAGAATTCCCCGCTTCCGTCATCTGTGGACATGGCATTTCTTGTTGCGGTCGTCTGCGTACGAGCACTCAGGCTTGCTTCCGTCTTGGCCTTTTTGGTTGAAGAAGGCGCACCACCATCAACCGCAACCATTACATTTGTCTATTTAGGGGTACGTGTAATGTTGTCAACACCATAATAGGGACTCATCCGGAAACACGAGGCTTCTTACCTCGGTGGTTGCACGGGACTTAAGTGGTGCTTCCTGTCAACGAATTTCTTGACATGTTGCCTCGACTTTTCTCTCGATGTCCGAACTATAACCCATAGGGCCAAACCTAGGGTCCTGACTCTCTGGAATCCAATTTGGGCCACACATCTCTTCTATGAGCTGGAGCCCAGTAACCCATTCAACGCCAGACTCATCGCTCACTTCTTCATCAACAAGGTTTGCTTCAGTGGCTATCTCAGGAGACAAGTTGTCTTGATGCTTGAGAAACTTCCTTTTGGGGGGCCACACGATCGGTTCATCGTCTTCCAGGGGCATGTCCTTCAAGATGGACAGCACACGCTACGAAGGTAATTTTTGTCGTGTGAATGAAAAGAAAAAATGAATGAAAAATGAAAAAACAGACTGTGTGTCCTCCCCCTGTTCTTGCCGCAATAACGTTCAGAGCTGCCCGCTCGTCAGAATCGTCTTGGTCATCGCCAAATCCGCCAACCAGTCCATCGTCAATTGAGCGGCGGCATTGTTGCGCCACTTGGTTGAGTTTTGAGCTGGCAATAGATAGGCCCTTCAAGTTGGACTCGGAGTTGATAGCAGTTGTGCCAGTAGATACGCTTGATGGTGGAGGGAGAGCGCGGGAACCCAGGCTTGTTTGCGAGCCAACCACACTCAGTCCTCGTGAGTGCGTTCGCTTTTTCCGGCCGTCAAGTGAAACTGACGTGATCCAATTTTGAACCTTGCCATCCAGATTCCGGCTATCATTGTCCAAGGTGTGCGACACCAGGAGATTGCAAAAAAATAGTGTAGCTTCAGTCAGTAGCAGCATGGTAACGAAACGAACAGTGAGGTAAAAACAGACATTTCTTGTACCTCGGACTCATTAGTACTCATTTTCTCAGATGCACATGCTGCGCTGTCGTTTTGATTACTCCGAGAAGAAGACTCAGATGTCCTCCCCTTCAGCTCGCAAACTCTATCAACACGTTCACGTAAATGCTGACTGATTAGGCTTGGCTTAACCGGACAATGGGCAGTAGTAGTGTTGACTGTGACACCTTCATCAACATCCATGGAGTCTTCAGCTTCCTCGGCGACGTCCTGAGCCATAGCACCTGGTACGTGAGGACTTGGTATGTGTGTAACTCATAAAGTGACTCATTGTACTCACCTTTGTTACCTTTGCCTCGGTATTGCCTTGGCTTTGGATGCACAGGCTTTGCGGGTGCAATGGCTGCAGCTTGGTCAGTCACCATACTATTCTTCATGTCCCCAACCTGTTCAATGGCCCGCTCCATGGCTGCGTCTTTTGCAGCACGGGTGTCTACAAGCCGTTGGTCGTCAACTCGTTTCTCGGTCGGGGTGCATTTCTTCTTTGGTGCATCTGGGAAGCCCAGGTGCTTGTCGACATTCGATGGACGTGTCCTCCGTGTGGAGGTCGGTACAGGGGTTGTTGTGGACATCTGAGTAGTTGAGGTGGAAAATTGCAAGTGGCGCAAGAAAGGTTACAGTGTTGCTGAGGGTTTGTTTGGGACATTGTACACTCTGCCGAATTCAAGCTAAATATTACTCTGCTTCACCTATGCCTCCGACTTCCCCTCAGACGAACCACGCACACTATGCATGTTTGAGGTGTCCACGGTGGTTCAAAAACAAGTCCGGCTTAACGCAGCATGATCAAAACGACCAACTGTTTTGAAACTACCACCCGCTTCTCAATGGTATGCTGGTTATGCAGTCCTGGTCATATTTGTCTCATCAGACATAACATAGGGTGTCCCTGCGATGAGGAAGGCAATTTCCTTCCTCCTGGTACCCTGCCGTCCGAGGCTCCCCGAAATCAAAAGATAACTGGGATCCATTTCACAGTTGGCTCGAGTTTGAACTCGCCGACTTTTTGTATTCGCGCTCACAAATGCCAGCTGCTCAAATAGACTCAATCCTGGACATATGGGCAGCATCTTTGCTTCGCTCTGGCGCAAATCCCTTGTACAATAGCCACAATGATATGTACAAAACTATCGATGACATCAAATTAGGCGACATCAAGTGGAGGAATTTTACAGTCAGGTATACTGGTGCCCGCCCCTCTTCTGATGTACCTCCATGGATGGACGACCCGTACAAAATCTATTATCGCGACCCGCATGAAGTCGTGCACAGCTTAGTTGCAAATCCTGACTTTGCTGCTGAACTCGACTACAGTCCATATCATGAGTATGTTACAGACACCAATGAGCGGTGTAGCGGCGTCGGCACGATTTCATGTCAGGAGACTGGGCATGGAATCAAGCAGTATGTGTTATCGTTTCTATTCGAAAAGCTCATTGTATCTCAAGTACTACGTGCAGGACATTATCTCACGAGATGCTCACACCCATGGCTCCATATTCATGCCCATTATCCTCAGGAGCGACAAGACAACAGTCTCTGTCGCTACCGGACAGAACAATTTTACCCGCTTTACATGTCAATCGGTAACGTTTCCAACAGGCTCCGTCGTGTGCACAAGAACGCGCTGGTACTAATAGGCTTTTTGGCCATGCCGAAGAGTAAGTACATATATTTTTATACCTAGGTTCTCATTTATAGCCAATTTCCAGCAACAAAAATGCAGGCAAAGACAAGCGAATTCCAAATGTTTCATCACCAACTCTATCACTCCTTGTTGGCGGCAATTCTGCAGTCACTGAAGCCAGGAATGACTACCTCCAAGGTCTTGCACTTTGGGGATGGTCATTTCAGAAGAGTTATATATGGTTTGGGGCCCTACATAGCTAACTATGAAGAACAGGTCTTATTAACGTGCATCGTTCGTGGTTGGTGCCCAAAGTGAGTTTGCATTAAATGTATTCAAGTTTCGTGATTCTACTAACAGGTAAATAGATTAGTTCAGGCGGGTGTGTTTTCATTGGCACAGCTATGGGATGAATACAGCATAGTTGGTCAACTGGTGGTAAGGATTCCTAGCTACATATTGATTGTTATTGGATGTTTTATGTAGCCATTCACGAACGACTTTCCCTGCGCCAACATTTATGAATTGATCTCACCAGACCTCCTTCACCAGATTATTAAAGGAGCATTCAAAGATCACCTCATTGACTGGGTCAAAGCCTACGTTAAATTCACCCATGGCGCAGAAGCTGATGTGATCCTTGACGATATCGACCGAAGGCATGTAACTACAACTACTTCATGCCTACCGACTGACATATCCTCAGGATTGCTGCCATTGCCCCCTTTTCTAGACTGCAGCATTTTCCACAGGACTGTCACTTCAAGCAGTGGACAGCCAATGACTCCAAAGCCCTGATGAAAGTAAGTATGGCAAGTGATGCTACGTGATGTACCGTATGATTTTGAATTCACAGGTTTATCTACCTGCTATCGAAGGTTATCTCCCCCAGGACATGATTCGGACATTCTGTGCCTGTCTTGAGTTTTGCTATCTCATCAGACGTGATGTCATAACGGACACTACACTCACCATGATTCAAGAATCGCTCGAGCGATTTCATGAATACCGGAATGTTTTCAGTGATGTTGTGAACACCTTCTCACTGCCTAGACAACACTCGATGAAGCATTACCCCGACATGATACGTCTTTTTGGTGCTCCGAATGGCTTATGCTCATCAATTACCGAATCCAAGCACATCAAGACCATGAAAGAACTCTACCACCATTCCAATCGGCACAATGCACTCGGGCAAATGTTACTAACCAACCAGCGGATAGATAAGCTTGCTTGATGTTGCACTGACTTTCAGACACGAAAGATGCTCGAAGGTTCATGCATATCATTTGTGATGCGAACATTAGGTTCATATTATTCGATTACTCTCTTTTGCTGCTAAAACTTACAATCTAGTAGTACAAGCCAACGAACCAAACACGAATCAAAGAGACGACCACGACACCAATGCTGGTGATGCCGCAACAGGACAGAATAACTCAGAAGCTACCGAAGACCCTGACAGTGTCGGAGATAGCGCTCCCATCGACATACCTACTTGCATTGCATATGTTAAGATGGCTCAGTCTGTCTGTAAGTCCGAGTTATCCACTTTGTAGACATGACTTGAAGTTGACTAACTACTTCTTGGACAAAGAATGGAAGCGTGCGCGTTCTGTTGCTGAATTGAGTCTTGAGCTTGAGATACCACGGCTCCGTGATTTGCTCCAGCAGTTTCTCTTTCAGGTCACTCATCACAATGATCCTCGGGACCCAGATGATGTTCCCTTGAACGAATGTCCATTCTTTGATGGGAGGGTTCAGGTATACAATTCTGCGACTGCAGTCTTTTATGCCCCAAGTGATCTCAGTGGTATTGGAGGAATGAAATGGAAAATCATCCGTTCATGTCCTTCTTGGAGGAATGGCGGCTCAAGGCGTGACTGTGCTTTTGTACATTCACGCCCCAGTGGGGAGCTTGGCATGCGCGAACTGAATGTCGTTCGCATTCTCGCCTTTTTTATGTTCAGGTTTCACACCAAGGAGTATCCTTGTGCAGTGGTGCGCAAATACAAAGTCTCTAATGAAGCCGATGAAGATACAGGCATGTGGGTTGCTCGACCAGCCTTCAACACTCGACGACAACCTGACCTCACCATCATACACCTCGACACTCTGTATCGCACAGCCCACCTTATCCCTGTCTATGGCAACTGTCCGATCTCCCCGGAAATCCAAGCCGACAATTCCTATGACTCCTTCTGTGCTTACTACATCAATAAGTATGCAGATCATCACATGTTTGAAATTGCCTCATAGCGTTCATTCGGTGGGTACCCTTTTGCTGAAGTTAGCGGCCATTCTACTCATCACCACTACAACCGCAGGATATCTCTGTATCTCCTTGCGACACGATGCCAAGCTGCCGTGCAACTCACTACTCCCTCTGTCGACCCCAACCTTGCTCAGGTCGAAGGCCCTTCCTTCCATCGCCAACTTCTCCATGACTCGGAAGACCCCGGTTCTGTTCCCGTTCAGGTGAATTCAGCCGCTTTTCCTCCATTCTCCACTCCACTTCCAGTGCACCACCTATACCCCTTCACCACGGACGTAATTGCCTGTCCGACTTGCAGGCCGACACAAGCTCTACTCCCCCCATGACTCGGAAGACCCATTCAGGCGAAAGCCCTCTTACGACGACCCGGAACAAGCAGGACGCCGATGTCTTCCTTCAATCTACTCACGCCACAACAAGAGTAACGAACCCTTTGTTGCATTCAACAACCTAGGTGACTCTGAGTCATCCACAAAGACATAAAAGGTATGTTCCTTGATCTACTTCCCCAATCGCCCCTTTTTTCATCCAGCGCAGGTCTGTACCAACGTGGCCAGCTATCTCAATCGTCTTGAGAACCTGAGTTGGCGTCAGAATCTCCATAACCTCCTTGTCGAGGTGAGTCTCCTCCTCTTTTTCGTCCAACTGCTCGCCTGACCCCTTGGCTCTAACTATCCTTTCCTTCTATAGGTGCAGCTGTGTGGCCAGCCAGAATAATCATGTTCAAACTCGAGCGCGAAAGGCCCGCCTTTGCGGTCCATGCCGACTCACTGTATTACATCCGGGATAAAACATATGACCTCGATACCGGCTCCGATATTGGCCTTCCGCAAATTCAGAAGTCCTTACGTCCGTCCCCGCATCCTCAGCTACAACCACCCTGCCGAACGTGCTGTCTTCACAACAATCTCTTCGGACAATGGCTTGTACGAGGTATCTTCGTTCCCCATGCAGACCGATGGAGAGGTTGACGACTCGTCCACGGATGGTAAATGTGGTACAGCCCACAGCGCAATTTTTGTGGCTAGGAACAGGTTAGCCGCCTTGAATAAGATTACACAAGTAAATGGAGTCAGTGACAACCAACCCATGGATGCTTACCATTTCATTAGCTCATCGAGGTTCGCGATCTCTCAAACTCTGTGGTGAAAGGGATCAAGGCTCTGGTCCAAACCAACGAGATTTTCTATGGTAAGACTGCATGTCTCATTCTGAGCTCAACGTCATTGGTCGCTCTCTACGACATTCAACAGCACGGTCACACATTCGTAGAATATACAAAATTTTCATTAACCAAACATCTATAATGCATCTAATATGTATTCTGGAGGTGTGCGAGTTCGAACCGGCTCAATCGAAGGAGAAATGAGTGAGATACGAATGTACTGTACCGTAGTCACGCTTTTTGTCACTCAGGTGTCACTTGCCGGTCAGCGCAGTGATTTTCAAGTGGTGTGACCATGTGTGACTATTTGTGACATTCTGTGACCGCCGAATGTGAGTACCACTACGACATGCTAAGTGTACGGTCTGCACGTCTCGCAACGCTCGCGTACCCATCTTGCTTTGGTACTTGCCCTCTGCCGCTTTCCTGTCCCACTCCAACTCAGTTCATGCGCACTCCAATCCTCAATGGCAGCGACAAGACACTGACGCTTGACCACGAGAATGCTTGAGGCGAATGGTCATGCCGCTCATACGAGTGGTGTGCACGTCTCGTGATGCTTGCATACCCATCTTGCTTTGGTACTTGCCCTTTGCCGCTTTCCTGTCCCACTCTAACTCAGTTTATGCACACTTGTAGGCGAACGACCAGCAATCACCATCACCAATAACACCTTTCTCAAAGTAGCCTGATTCACGAAACGATTCGGATCAAATCTGGAGCTTGGGATGATGCAGGCATCTTCATCTATTCTACTCTCAATCACATAAAATACTGCCTTCCGCAAGGGTATGTCGGACGTCCCGCTATTGTGTCATCGCACATGGACGCTGATTTTGTCTCTCTTCCGTCACTGAAGTGATAACGGGGTGATCTGCACGCTTGACAATCCGGTTTACCTGACGCGCATCAAGGGCACAACCACGCACTGTTTGGACCCTTCTGCTCGTCCTCGAACAATCACATTCGACCCTATGGAATATTGATTGAAGCTTGCCCTGCTCCGGAACAACTACGAAGAAATGCTTCATATCATACGGGCGTTGACCACCTTGCCATCGAATACGGGAACCTGGACGTGGCTTTGGAGACCGCAAAAACAAACGATTGACCAGAGTGTTGGGAGCGCTTGGCAAAACAGGCGTTCGTATGCGTTCGATTTGATCGTATATGCGCATCTACTGACCTAGAATATAGACCCACTTGCCTACTTGACTGCAAAAACAAACAGCCTGGACTCTGAGGCAGCCAAAATCCTTGAAGCAGCTGGTTCGAGCGAGGCGGATATCGTTGACACCCCTTCATTCGGTCAATCGACACTCCAACCACCACCTATTGTCACCTCCACTACAAACTTCAACTGGCCATCGATCTCAATCAGTGAGAGCTTTTGAGACTGTGCACTCGCAAACGGCGACCTGGATGGTGATGGTGAAATTCCTCGCCTCAATGGGATTGATACATCTGCTACCGCTGCCTCGTCCGCACTCAATGATTGGGCAAAGGAAGAAGAGGTTTCTGAGGTCGATGCTGAAGAGGCTGGGTGGGACCTTGATGCTGACATTGCCAATGACGGTGAAAGTCACACGGAAGAGGAGTTTGAGGATGCTGTCGATGATGATGAAGATGAAGTGGCAGGTGCGACTCCTGGTGTCAGTGAAAACGAGCTTTGGGTGTCTTGATTGAACTAGAGCGAGGACGCATTCTTCAAGACGAGCCAGACAATGTCTGTCAACAGTTGGAGCTCGCAGCATACTTTACGCACTGCCAGCTCCAACCGCCCCACATGCAAATAGCCTTGTGCAGTGCTATTGGAGTGTTGACCCAAAGATTTGTTGTGCAGGTATGTTCTGTGGGGAGTTGCTCTAAGAGATGTCGTACCCACATGTTGGGGTTCACAGGCACGCCAACAGATCGCGGCAGGTGATCGAAACCCATGGAATGCGGTGGAGATCTCGTATGACAGGTTCACGGAATTTGACATTTGTGCACCCACGTATACACTGATTTACAAGTGGTCGGAATCTGTGTACTGCCCATATACGGATGTGTTGTTTCGTCACCCTCCTCCCAGTCCTTCTCGTCGTCGTCAACCACAGCACCAAACACCATCATGGCATCCTCAGACTCACTCTTCCCCGCTGCTGTTCCCTCGAACGCCACCATGGGCCAGTCTCTTTCTTGTCGTCCAGCTCCAACGCCAACGGTACTAGTGTCCGCACCCGACCTAGAATGCCAGAATGCCATACCAATTCCCCGTCCATCTCTGCCACACTCTTTCGTCCCTCCGAAAGCCATCCCTGAGATCGCGTCCTCTCACTTCCCTTACCCTACCACCTTGACCCAAACAGATGCTCAGAGCGAAGAAGCTCCTCTGGAGGCTCTCACACTGACACAATGTCTGGGCCAACCACCGAGGGAGCTGTCCCTGAATGTATGGATCACTTGCCGGAGCGAGACAAGCACCACATCGATCTTGATGTCAATGAGTTTGGGGTCATGACACATCGCGTGTCCGATAGTCACAAAGTTGACACTGATTCCCACGCTGCATCCTCCAAGGGAAAGGAAAGAGAGAGATGTTTCTGGTTCACTGTCAGAGCCCATTTTCTCTTCGGGACTCGTGTCTTCTCAAGCCCCACCATGTTCCAACTCAGGGTGATGACAGCGAGCAGCGAACAGACTGCCTGCTCTGCAGTAAGGTAAATTAGTAGAGTTATTGTACGGTTGGCTTCTCGACCCTGCTATGGTAGCCCGCTTCCATGCCCTTGTTTATCTCCACGGTGAGGGGGTATTAATAATACTGTATTATATATATTATTTAGACTTGAGCTTAATACATTTGATACACTTGACCTGCTTGAGAGTGCTTGAGTGTGTTTTCATATGCTTGTCCTGCTTATGGGTGTGGCATGGCAGAATCATGCAGATCAAATAATTTTGCTTCCCTGCTTTCCTTCTTGGAATGACTTGGACATGCTTATTCACTCGGTTTGCTTGCAAAAAAACCATAAGTGTGCCAAAGTTGAAATAAGTGATAT
>JBBPPX010000606.1:0-10374 GCA_038092235.1 Leccinum boreale
AGCACTCTTCAATTTTAATTCCCACACTCTCTCTTCCCTCAACCACTACCATCTCTTTTCAACACCACAACACTTCAACACCACAACACTTCCATTCCATCACACTTCCTCATCCACTATGGGATATTATTATTTGTTGTTTATTTGGTCAGTGCATCACTGCTTTCCTTTATTCAGTGACTGACTTAGCTCAACTTCTCTTTATAGACTTTCTACTATGGTTGGCAATAAGTGTTGTGTCACTTTCTTTGACTTAATACTAACTTTTCTTTAGCTGTATTTTTCTTTATAGACTTTCCACTATGGTTGGTAGTGGATGATGGTAAGTCTATGTTCATTATAATGTATGTATATAGTAGTACAAAATGTAAATAGTATAGTCATCAATGGATTTCATTTGATTATAATTCTGGATATTGGCATTGTAAGAGCTATTGAGCAATATTTGGACTGGACTGGGTCTCACTGTCAGACTCTGTGTCACTCTGTCAAACTCTGTATCACACTGTCACAACTCTGTCACATTCTGTCAGACTCTGTATTACACTGTCACCAGTCTGTCAAAGTCTGTCACAGTCTAGGGGTTACTGTCCAGATCTAGCCAGTTGGGAACCTTGCTGTGGACATCTGTCACCCTAGGGAAGCTGTCCAGTTCTGGCCAGACCTGTCCAAGTGAAAGTTGGTTTGCTGATGAAAAAGGTATCTCCTGCGATAGGGATGATTCATGTCGGTGACGATTTGTACCAAATTGTCGACATGCTTTTCTCGAGTCCGGGTTTCCTAGGAAGGGGCATGGTCTGCTACCTCACCTGAAGAGACAATGTCCTTTATGTCATCAAAGACCACTAGGTACATCTCTCGCCACAGCGGGAACTCCTTAACGAGGTCAACGTAATGGAACGGCTCCACAACATACCAGGTGTCCCGGATTTGAATAGCCATTGGGTTGTCATATCGAACTCAGTCGAGGACCGTACTGAAAGGTACAGAGAAGCAAAGTGGAGGGCAAAGATGAAGGCACGGAGAGTTCACTTTTGCTTAGTCATTACTCCATATGCTAGACCGTTGACAGCATTCAAATCCAAGAGAGAGCTAGTGTCGTGCTTGTGAGACATTCTGACTAGTATGCTGGTTTTTCATTTGTTCACATGTTCTCAAATTGATTGGTCTGACAGCGTTGCACCAGGCTGCGGATCTAGGTATCTTACACAGAGACTGCAGCCTCAACAATACATCGATTGAAGACTTGGATGAAGACCATTCATGCGGACTCCTTCTCGACTGGGAGTTTGGAGCAGAAGTGAATGAGAGTGAGGAGTACACTGTTGGTGGTACTGTAAGCAAATAGAGTATAAATGTTACATTTTTTGACTCATTCCGCATCTGTAGGGGACACTTCCCTTCATGTCGATAAAACTCCTCGATCAAATTCGAAAACTATTTGAACATGAGGAGCAGGGTCGTCGATCAACCTGCAAGACTCTTTTCAACACATGCATCTTTCTGGACAACAACATTACTGTCAAGCACACATTCTGACGATATCGAATCATTATTTTACATTCTCATTTAGGTCATGATTCTCTACGACAGTCCTCTTAGCCATGAATGCATGGATGTTGACCCCAATATAACAGTCTTGGGCCGCTGGAGCAACAACGCTATGGCAAACCTCACTGCCGCTGTTACAGCTGGCCCGGGTAGAGTCAGATATAGACTTGGAGGGTGGCAAAGACTATAGACAAAGTGGAAGTCGAGCAAGTGTAATGCCTGGCAAGACTCAAGGACTAAGATGAAGAGACACACCCGAGAGGGCAGAGGAGCTGAGGGACGAAGGGATGAAGGACCGAAGGTTTCGCAGGAGACTCAGATTGTATCCAAGTAGCTCTAGCTTAGGGTGATACAAAACAGAGAGACACGTCTTAAGTACTAGAGGATGGAACACGATGGAATTGCATGGAAGAGGGGAGTCATCCACAGTAGAGAATGAGTCAGAAGCTGCAGAGGTCTGGATGTACAGTAAGCGATGACAGAAGGATGATGAAGCAATGTCATCATCTTGAGTCAGAAGGTAAGAACGAGATAGGGAAGCATCGGAATGATGATAGGAAAGAATAGAAACAAAGATAAGAGAGTCGTGGATCATCAGCGATGTGAAGGAGGTGAAATCGCTAGAGATCTATGATACAATGTGAATACAAGGTAAAGGTGATAAGTGAAAGGGAAAGAGAGCGAAAAGAGATACATGGTGAGCCTAGGAGACAATCATAACATTACCCCCTTGTAGCCTTGGAGTCACCGACCCAAGCTCTAATAGTCAATTCCCGTCCAGGGGTGCTCATCACACATGTTGGCGTCTGCTTCGCCATTGTAGACATCCTCTTGATCATAGTCATATCATGGGGAAGGAGGGTGATCGTTGAGGGTAGGGTAAGAAGGAGGAGGGCGAGCATGATGAGATGAGGTAGATCCTTGAGGAGGACGAAAGGGTCTCGTGTGACCTTGACCAGAGCGAGCAGATCGATAGGAGGAATGAGAGGAGGTGGAGGACGAGGAGGAGGCGGAAGGAGAGAGTTGTGGAGCGCGATGTCTAAGAGGGCAAGCCCCTCGAGGGTGTCCTGGTGTGACCTTGAGACAGACAGGGCAGGTATAGTGCGGGCAGTTGATGCGAATATGACTGAGGCACTGGCAAGTGAAGCATGCCTTTGGGTATAGCCTGTGGGTGTGATCAACAGGGAGGTCGAGTTCTCTAGCAAGTCGGGCTTCCGCTGAATTCATAGCAGTGTCTTCTGCTCGTGTCAAAGGGAGGGAGGATGCGGATGGGGTTGAGGTAGCGGACGGAGGGGGAGAGCGATAAGCAGGGTCTGTGTGCTCCAAATGTTCTTCTTCGTCATCGTGTACTGACACCGAGTCATGAATGGCGTCGATGGCGTCAACTGCCATTTCGATCTCCTTATCATTCAGGGGGGGGGGGAAGGAGAAGGAAGCATAGGAGGGTGTATCCTGAAGGGGATGAGAAGAATCGCTTGGGGACTAACTGCCTCTATCTCGGCAGGGATGCGAACATGAAGGAGGGGGCGAGGAAGGCCCAGGGGAGAGGAAGGAGTCGTGGGGATGGTGAGAGGGGTGGAGTATATGGTCATCTCAGCCAGAAAGCGATCTAGATCGGTGACAAACTCAGTCATTCCAAGTTGATGCATGGCTGAAAGAAGATGTTCATCTATAGCTCTGTGTGCTGCAACAATTTGGGAGGAAAGGAAGGCAGCATGCAAGTCTGAAGAGTTTCGCAAATTGGAGGCGTTACCTCCAAGGCAAGAGGCATGAGCGAAAGCGGTGTATAGGGAATGAAGAGGAGAGTCAACGTCAGCATGGGCATAGATATCCCTGGTATAACGAGCATCCTGTAAGTAGGTGCAAAGTCTACGCAGGTTCTCTGGAGAGGCGTCGTCGGTCCTTAGCTTGCTGGCATAGAGAGGGACATCGACTGCCTGTATATGGTAGACATTCGATCTAGCAGGGAGGGGAGGGGAGTCAATGCACCATGCCAGTGGGACGGCAATTTCATTGTCAGAGCTGTTTACATTCTGGGGAGTGGGAGAAAGGGGAGGAGAGACGAGATCGTCCAGGCCCAGAGGTTTTCCACCAAGAGGAGTAGGGAGACGACCTCGAGCCAAAGGACTGGTAGAAGAGGAAGAACTATGCGATGAAGGAGGGGGTGAAAGAGAAATGGAAGAAATGGAAGAAATGGAGTCGGAAGGGACATAGCTAGACATTGTTGTGGGGGGTGGACGGTATAGGGTTTCTAAGATGGGAAAGTTTTTGAAGGGAAAGCGGCGGGATGGAGTTTTTTATATACCAAGAGGATTGTTGTAGTTCTTGTTCTGGGATCCAGGTATCTTCTTCAGCCGTATATCCTTTCCATCAGATCAGATACATCCGGTTGTTAAGGGGACCTCAATGGCATATGATCCGCAGTATTTCGAATTCTTCTTCGCCTTTGATAAGGTCAGGTGGTGGAGCGGGGAAATTCAGACCATGTACTGGGTTTTCACGGTAGGGTGATAAGAGGGAGGCATGAAACATGTTGTGAATGCTCCAGGTTTTAGGGAGGTGTAGCTGATAGGTGATGGGAGATAAGACCTGGATGATGGTAAAAGGTCCTTCTCGTTTTGGAGCAAATTTCCGAGACGTGAGATTTCGTTTAAGATTCTTTGCTTCGAGCCAGACTTTGTCTCCTTTCGAGAACAGAGTGAAAACTCTACCATTTTTGGCAGACATGACCTGTCGAGCAAGTTCATGGGCTGCAAGGGCTTCGTCTCGAGCAGCAGAAGGGTTTTGAGTCAGGATTCAATGGCAGGGAGATTAGTTTCTGAGATAACAGTAGGGAGGGGACGGGGTTCAAATCCCATCATGAGGAAGAAAGGGGATTTTCCGGTTACAGAATGAGAGCGGTGATTATGAGCGAACTCCGCTTGAGTGATCAGATCAGACCATGTGGTGGAGTTATCTCCGCAAAGGATCCGAAGATAGGTCTCGACTTCTTGGTTGACACGCTCAGTTTCTCCATCAGTTTGGGGGTGATAGGCAGTGGAGAGGGAGAGGTTATATCCGAGGACTTTTCTGAGTTCTCTGGCAAAGGAAGAGGTGAACTGTGGGCCGCGATCTGATATGATTTTGTCATAGAGTCCAAAGCGTTTATAGACTTTGTGAAAGAAAAGGGTTACTATCCCTTCAGCGGTGATGGTTTTCTTGGTAGGACAGAGAATCACCCCCTTTGTAAGCCTGTGGTCGACCATGACCAGTAAGGAGTCAAACCCGGAGGATGAAGGAAGGTCGGTGATAAGATCACAAGAGATCTGCTGGAAAGGGCGGGAGCAGGTGGATTTAATCAGTGTAAGGGGGGGTACAGTGGGGTGGGTGTTTGCCTTGCATTGCTGACAGAGGGAGCAGCCTTCAACATACATGTGGACGAAGGCAGCGAGGCCAGGCCACCAGTATTCCGCTGCGACGAGCTGGCGAGTTTTGAGATAACCAGGATAACCGGCAGATGGATGGTCATGAGATCGAGCAACGATGTCACGGCGAAGAGAACCAGAGTCAGGAATGTAGACCTGATTCTGGTAGGTAAGGAGGCCACTGTCAACCTGCCAGTCGGAAAGGCAAGATTGGAAGGCAGGGGGGATGGAACCGTTGAGGGCCTGGAGAGCGTTATGGACAAGGGTGTCATCTCCAGATGTGGTAGTGATAATATCATGAAGGGTGGTATCAATGACCCGAACAAAGAGTGAAGGGGGAAGAAGAGTGATGTCTCCATTATCTGCGGCAGGGGAGAGCTTGTCTGGTCGATGAGAGAGAGTGTCGGGTCCGGCGAGGAGAGTGCCAGGAACGTGAGTGATTTTGAGATCAAAGTCGGCGAGGTCGAGAAGCCAGCGGGCCTGGTGACGGTTAAGGTGTTGGGGGCTGTGAAAGAATGTAAGGTTTTTGTGGTCAGTGAAGACCTGGACTGGGAAAGGTGAGCCACGAAGATATTGGCGCCAGGCTTTGAGGGCACGGATGACTGCAAGCAATTCACAATCATAGATGTCGTAGTTTTGCTCGGCGGGGATAAAGGACTGGAAGAGGTAGGATCAGGGATGCTACTCGCCATTAGAGTCAGTCTGGAGAAGAATTGCTCCCATAGTGTTACGAGAGGCATCGGTAGCAATTGCAAAAGGAGCGGAGAGGTCGGGAAGACGGAGGACAGGTTTGGATAGGAATGACAGTTTGAGGTGTTCAAAGGAGGATTGGCAAGTGGCAGACCAGTTCCATGGTTTGTCCTTTTTGGTAAGGTCGATGAGGGGATGAGCAATGTCGGAATCATGATCAATGAATCATCGATAGAAGTTGGCAAAACCGAGAAATGAGCGAACAGTTTTCACTGTGGTGGGGGTAGGCCAAGAGGCGATTCCATCTAGTTTGACTGGATCCATGGCAAGAGTCCCTGGTTTGACAATCATCCCGAGATATTCTACTTCTGCGGTGGCAAAATTGCATTTCTCTAAGCGAAGATGGAGGTCGAGTTCCGTCATCCTTTGAAGGATGTGTTTGGTATGTTCAGAGTGGAAGGCGTCGTCAGGGGAGAAGATTAGGAGGTCGTCCATATAGATGACAAGCCATCCTTCGGCGATCATGTCTTGGAAGGAGTCGTTCATGAACCATTGGAAGGTCAAGGGGGAGTTATTCATGCTGAAAAACATAACCGTAGGTTCAAAGAGGCCTTTGTGAGTAATGAAAGGCACCTTTCCACTGATCTCCCTCTTTGATTCAAACATTGTTGTAACTCCATCAGACGTCAAACTTAGTGAAGACTTTGGCTCCTTTGAGTTTATTGATGAGGTCGGAGATGAGGGGGAGAGGGTAGGCATCGCAAGTGGTATGGGAATTAAGGTAGCAATAGTCCTGACAGGGACAAAGTTTGCTGTCTTTCTTTTTCACGAAGAAGAAGGAGGATGCTTGGGGAGATTTAGAGGGTCTAATCTTTCCACTACGAAGATTCTCGTCAAGGAAGGTCACTGTGGCCTTTTGTTCTTCTGGGGAGAGGGGGTACACCTTTCCAATTTTAGGAACAAAGGTATTGTCGAGTTGTATGGCAGGGTTATAGGGTCTGGAAGGGGGAAGACGGGAGGAAGCTTCTTTGGAGAAGACTGAGGCAAAGGCTGCGTATTCTGATGGGAGGGTAGTTCTGGGTGTAGATTTCTCCGCTTCGACTGCAAGGTTGGTAGCTGTGGTAAGATGGGCGACTAGAGGAGACCCTTTGGAAAGGAAACGAGAACTGCATCTCATGACTCGACAGAGGACTTTGTTGACTGTAGCTCTTTCAAGATATTAGGACTCGGTCTCGAACCCAAGAAAAGTATAAAGCTTTTTGTCATGGGTGGGATAGACTTCGACGTGGCGGGGTGATTTAGTGTTCAAAGGGGTTCAAGAAATTGGTCGAGGGAAATGGGCATTGTGATGCTTGAGATTGGCGACATGTAAGTGGTATAAGTCGGCAGATTGATCTGCAGATTCTGGGATGGTAAGGGTTTGTTTATCCCAATCGATGCTTGGATTAGTGTTCCTAAGCCAGGGAAGACCTAGGATAACATTTTCATTTCTGCAGTCCATAATATGGAAGGTGACCTTCTGGTTGACTTTCCCGATGTCGACAAAGAGAGTAGTAGAGAAGAGGATATCGCCCTTTCGGTTGGTGGATTGATCAACATTGCGAACCTGAGTCTGATGGGTATGGGGAGACAATCTCAAGGGAGGTTGTTCTTTCAGATGAAAGCCCAGTCGATGCAGGAGATTTCTGCACCACTGTCGATGAGGGCAGAGGTATCGATGACTTTTAGGGAGTGCGAAGGGGTTACTAGCGAGATAGGAATCTTCATTGCTTTAGGCGAAGAGGATACTAGTACAAGTGCACATGTAGCGATAGGAGATTCTTGCGTCGAACGAGGTCTCCTTTTCAAAAATCCAGAGATAAGCTGGCCTTTCCTACAACTTTTGTTTCTTCATTTTCATCACTCTCGATTTCCTCTAGTCTTGGTAGGTCCTCTTCTTCGGCTTTGGCGACCTTTTTGGTCGATCCTCTAAAAGAAGAAGAGTTGGTCGAGAACATGGAGCAGGAAGCGGTGTTGTGTCCCGACTTCCGGCATCGAAGGCAAAGTCCCTGTTTGAAGCATTGCTCTCTCTCCGCAGGAGTAAGCTTGGGAATGCAGATGCTAACTGCGTCGACGTCCATGGCATTAGGGTCTCGTTCTTTGGCAGAGTTGGTGGTCGTAGGGGTGAATGGGTTGGCGAAAGATCACCCTTTGTATTGCTGGGAAGTGAGGAAGGCACAACGTTGTTGGTCGTCGATCCTTTGTGCATGAGAGTACCATTTGTCGATGGTGGTAGGGACGGTTTCCATTAGATAAATCTTTCCGGATAACGAGGGGGAATGCCTGAAGAGAAGTAGTGGCAAAGGGTGGATTCCTTGGTCACTTTAGAGACAGCGACGTGACTTTGGAATTGGGAAATGTATGAGGCGAGGAACATAGAGTACTTCCCAGGAGATTTCTCAATCATCCTTTGGGTAGTCAGCCAGGCAAGAGCGTTGGCTGCAGAGTTAGAGTGTTTGAAAGTTGCTTTGAATTCAGTGAGAAATACAGCCCAGGTTCCAAGGGTGGTTCCTCCTCCGTCAAGGTGTTTCGAGGTGAAAGTGTCAGCCCAAGTAGCAGTGTTTCCTTCTTTCATGAAAGACAATGCATAGCAGATTTTCCTTTCATCAGTGTTGTAGATTTCCGCGTTTACAACCAGATATCTGCAAACAGAACGTAACCAGGGTAGGGCTTTGTGGTAGCCTAGGAGACAATCATAACACAGAGGAGATGGATAGGAGGTCATCTGTGTTGATGCAATATGCTTGAATCCGGTATCGAAAGTCCATCAGCGTGTGAATGGCGGTGACAAACTGGAAGGGAGCAGTGCCAGCAATGGCACCAACAATGTAGCGCTGTACATCATGGTGTATACACCCTGTCACCTGCTTCAGCCTTGAAATCCTGTCCTTGAAGTGACGAAAGCCTGAAGTGGGCTGCATCACTGAAAGTCAAAAGTTGAGTTCTGACTCACCAACAATGTTCAGGCACCATTTGATGTTGTGGTCCCAGAACTCTTTGTGTAGATGGTGTAACATCTCGGGTATAAGGAACAAGCTAGGGCATGACAAGGGAAAATTTCGAAAGAAGGGTTCACTAACACCACTTAAACAAAACTTTTGAGCTTTGCGGAAGAATGCTTGAAGGTCCGAGGGATCAGCTTTCGACTTTACGACTCAGAGTTGTGCAGTGGTAATTGAACCAGTCCGTGGTTCATGACAAAATAGATCCCCAAACTGTTAGTACATGGCCATTGTTACAACTGTCTTTAGAGTTCTCACTATGTCTCTTCTCTTTCTCTTTTTCCTTCACTTATTGCCTTTACTTCATCTTCACATTGTTCCACATTGCTGATGATCCAACGTTCCCCTATCCGATTGTTCCTTGTTTCTTCTATCTCCATTCTGATTTCTTCCTATCTCTGTTCCAGTTCTTTGACTCATGATGACGTTGTAGCTTCATCATCAATCTGTCATCATTCGATCATTGTATGATTAATCCTCCACAGCTTCTTATACATCCATACTGCGGATGACTTATCCCTTCCTCGTGTTTCCATCATGTTCCATCCCTGTAGTAGTACTTAAAGGCCTGTCATGTTGTTTTTGTAAACCCTAAGCTAGAGCTACTTGGAATATCACCTTCATCAGCAAAACAAGGATTTTGCCATAGTTCTCATAGTTGCCTAGTACTTCATAGTTGACTCATAGTTCAACATAGTTGACATAGTGTCATAGTATATTCATAGCTACTCATAGTTCACATAGTGCCATAGTTCATAGTGACTATAGTGCCATAGTGTTCATAGTGTTCAGAGTCACTAACCAAGCAGTTGACCAAGCACACTAACCAGACGCTCACCAAGCACCACCAAGCACACTAACCAGACACTAACCAAGCACCACCAAGCACACTAACCAGACGCCAACCAAGCATTACCAAGCACACTAACCAGACACTAACCAAGCATTATCAAGCACACTAACCAGACACTAACCAAGCATTATCAAGCACACTAACCAGACACTTACTAACCAGACACTCACTAACCAAACACTAACCAAGCATTACCAAGCACACTAACCAGACACTTACTAACCAGACACTCACTAACCAGACACTAACCAAGCATTACCAAGCACACTAACCAGACACTCACTAACCAGCTGCTTTGTTAGTTCTGGTTAGTATGCCTGGACAAGCTTGGTCAGTGTCTGGTTAGGATTAAAAAGTGTACCAAAGTGTACCAAAAAAGTGTAGTGAAAAGTGTAGTGAAAAAAGTGTACCAAAGTGTACCAAAGAAAGTGTAGTAAAAAGTGTAGTAACAAAAGTGTAGTCAAAAAGTATACCAAAAAGTGTAGTGAAAACAGTGTACCCAAGTGTACCAAAAAAGTGTAGTAAAAAGTGTAGTAAAAAGTGTAGGACAAACAGTGTAGTAAAAACAAAAGTGTACCAAAAAAGTGTAGTAAAAAGTGTAGTAAAAAGTGTAGTGAAAAGTGTAGTAAAAAGTGTAGTAAAAAAGTGTAGTCACAAAAATTTAGTCAAAGTTCAACAAAGTGAAGGAGATTCCCATACTTGATTTTCAAAAAGTTGACAAAAAAAAAGTTGACAAAAAAGTCCACCAACAATGTTGTCCAAAAGTGTCAAAAGTATAGCAAAAAAAGTGTTGCCAAAACTGAAAAAGTTTGAAAGACTTGGAGTTTTTGAAAAA
>JBBPPX010000607.1:0-10354 GCA_038092235.1 Leccinum boreale
TGACGGATACTGCAAAGCAGTTACAATGGCTTCGGAATTACTTTTCCGAACTCAATTGTCCGCTCAAAGCCATACCCATGTGTGTCGACAACCATGGAGCTATATTCCTTGCTTCAAATCCAGCACAGGAAGGTCGCATCAAACATGTTCATTTACACGAACACTTCATTCGAGAAGCTATAGAGTTTGGCGACATGGAACTATTCTATGTTCCAACGAATAAACAATTCACGGATATCTTTACAAAGAATCTGTCGAAAGTACCATTTGAAGCTGGTAGGAAAGCTTTAGGCCTTATTCCCTTTCCTTCTATGAATTCCTCTACGTGACGTTTACACTTTAGCGAGGAGGAGTGTTGAGAATCATGGATTCATTTCGTTCCATACCATGATTCTGATGTGTTACACGCTGTAACACGTCGTGACTCAATCGTGACTCATTGATATGACTCACAGATATGACTCACTTATCACTTATCTTTCTTATCTTTACTTATGCTATTCGTGTTATTCATCACATAGATAAGGCTTTAATGCCATTGGACGATAGCAGTATCTTACTGCGGATGACTCATTACTTCATCATCCTTCCATGACATTCTATAGAGTTCTATCTCTATTTCCCTTTATAGGAGACATACGTACATAGATACAAACATCCCTGTACTATATATAAACCTGGAGCCTTTGCTCTAGGAAAATAACGAGTCTTCGACTTATTCTTCCATCACTCTCACACATAAGCTCTAGCTCGAGGCACTACCCTCTCGCTATACTCTTATCCTTGTTTGTTCCCTCAGGACTATAAACAGTGAGTATCTCCCACTGTTCTCTTAGTTCCCTCCTTAGGCTACTGCGCTCCACAATCGAGTCTTGCTATCTCGATACAAAGCCTACCTTTGATTGTCTTAGAAGGTGTTTGGTATGCTCTGAAGGCGACTCACCATCTCCTTTCGGTACCGACACTAACAGCTCAAGGCTTTAAATGCCAAATTAAAGGCACTCAGACTTCCATTTGGAACGATAAGGGAAAATTGGTGATACAGGCGTCTGCTTTATCTCCAAGGAACAACCTGCACTGGTTTCAGTCTTCTACAATTACTCCAGTAATGTGCGTTCTCTCTTCCCTTACCTCTGAGGATGACTTCTCATTGTGGCATCAACATTTTGGCCACCTTTCAAAGAATGCTTTACGACAAGCACCCTTGCATGTCAATGGTATGCCTACTTCGCTTACTCCTCTTTCTACTGCTCCTTGCAAAGGATGCACCTTGGGTAAGATGCATGAGCGTACCTATGCAGACTCTTCCAAACATGCTACTCACCCTCTCGAGGTTGTGCACACAGACCTTGTTGGTCCTATGCCTACTGAATCGTGCTCTCGGGCACTTTTTATTCTTATTTTCATTGATGATTACTCTGGCTTTGGACTTGTTTCTTTTGTCAGCCAGGAGGATGCTGTTCCACAGCATTTTCAAAATATGGCCTCCTGGGCGGAGACCTACACTGGTCACCCACTCACAGGCTCTGTTCTTTGGACCATGGGGAGGAATTCATTGATCATTCGATGCAACGGTTCTTCACAGACTGAGGTATCACACATCAGACCAGTGTTCCACACACACCCCAACAGAATGGTTGAGCAGAGAGATTCAATTGCACTATGCTTGAGAAAGCAGAAGCGATGCGCCATCATGCTTGTATGCCACCTTCTTTTTGGCAAGACGTAGCTGAGACTGCTGTCCATGTGTATAATCGTCAACCAGTAAGACATCATGGCTGGAAGACTCCTGTGGAACTATTCCATGGGAAGAAACCTAATATTTCCTACTTCAGGATCTTTGGTTGTCTAGCATACGTTCACATACCCCAAGAGACTAGGGAGAACAAGCTTTCAGCCAAGGCTGAAGAGATGACCTTTGTTGGTTATGCTCCAAACACTAAAGGCTATCATTTCTGGTCTGGCAAACGACATTGTATCTTTGTCTCGACCAATGCTATCATCGATGAGACTGTCTTTCCTCACTGTTCCAAAGAACAAGGTCACAGACCGACCTCTATTCCTGTTGAAGACGAAATACTAGATCAGCAAGACGATCCTCCTAACCAGGAATGATTACTACAGGATCTGAACCCTCGTCGCGTCGATATATATATCCCTGGACCATTGGATGGTCATCAACATCAACAAGCCCCACAGCCACCACAGGACTTCTTTGATGAAGTACCTGACGATGACGAACCATGGGAACCTCCGGCTATGCCAGAGAGACATCCTTCCCCAGTTCCATCAATTCATGATTCACCATCACCAACCATACCAGGTCGAAAATGTCCTAAACCCGAGTCTGAACATAGATATCCAACCGAGGATCTACATCAGCACAAACAGTATATGTTACCACCTCTTGATGAAGAAGAAGGAGACGAAAGTCCTCCACCTTCTAAGTTATGGTTAGCACCTCGTCAGCAGTGTAATGAAACACTACCAGAGTTCAGAATGAGACCACACCAACATCATCTGTTACAATCACTGTTGACTTCAAAGGACTTAGAGGAGTGGATGTAACTTTTTCTTTCAATGTTCTACCTGTCTCCATTTACCTTGTAAACAATACTCATTTCCGCCTCGACCGAGCCATCGATTAGTCCCTCTTGGTCGACCCTCTTATCTCTTATCTCTTATCTTCTTATCTTCATATCATCTTATCTTTCTATCTCTTTATCTCGACTTCTCGATATGGTCTTCTCTCTTTCACTGCTACTGACACTGCTTGGTCCGTGCACTCCGCACTTCCTATAAATACCCCAGTAGCACGATGGTGTTCCTTAGCTAGTTCTGTGCAATACAGCGTTATCTAACTCTTCTTCCACTTGACCGTTTGCAAGTGAGACCTCCTCCTTTGTCCTTATACTAGACTTGATTGGTCTCTTCGTGAGTACCTCGTCTTAGTACTAAGGTAGTTGTTATTGCTTCGCGTAACAAAAGAACTAGCTACTTTCTAGCCTCCTGCTCCTTAGCAGACAGCCACCATTTTATTCCAACGTCACTGCTCCTCTTTCCGCCCTCCCTCCGATTCTGACGATGAAGGAACCTCCAGGAACCTTCCTCTCGTCCAACGCACCACCCCCACTGCCAATCCCCTTCAACGAGGACTTACTGCTGAAGAAGTAGAAGCTCAACAAGCTGCCCATGCCCATGCCACATTTCATCTCCCAGCAGAAATGCCATCTGCATCACAGTCTGGACCGCCACCAGAAAGTTCTTTGATAGGTTCAAGCCCTACCATTGTGCCACCGACTGGAACACTACTGAGTCGATCCCCCTCGCCCCCTAACAGCCCCATTGTTGTTTCCCCTGGTGCTACCATGCCCTCGGAATTGAAAGCTGGTCTCCCTGATGACTTCTCGGGAGAAGCTAAGGATGCTAATCATTGGCTGCTGGCCATGAAAGCATACTTCGCCATTAATGCGACATTGTACAATGATGAACAGAAGGTCCTAGTCCTTTTAAACAAGTTAACCAAGGAGAATGGCCCCACATTTGCCAAAGGATGGTACGCTAAGATCAGTGACACTGCTGTCGCTGCCCAAGATAAAATGTTTGCTAAACTCGAGACCGACTTCCGCTCCACTTTCTTCCCCTTTAATGTTGCCGTCGAAGCACGACGAAAACTCCACTCCCTTCACCAAGATCACAAAGACAAAGAAGGAGGATTCCAGAAGTTTGTCTCTGAATTTTGTCTCCACTCTTCCCGAGCTGGGATCACAGATCAGGACTCCCTCCTTGAGACCCTTGCTATGGGCATAGATAAAAATATTGTCGAGAAGATCCTTGGTCAACAGACCCAACCAACCACTGCCGAAGAATGGATCACCCAAGCCGCCAAATATCATGCCCAACTCCATCGCATTGCTGATGTGCTTGCTGGAAGAGGAGGAGGTTTCTCTCGCCCTGCTGCCGACCCTAATGCCATGGACGTCAGTGCTACTCGTCTATCCCCTATAGAAAGAGCTCGTCACTTAAAAGAAGGACGGTGCTTCATCTGCCACAAGAAAGAATGCCGCACCTCGAATCATTATGGAGAAAAGAGAAATGCCCCCACATCTTCCCCTTGCCCTAACTCTCGCCCCCCTCCACCTTGATCTAATCTTGGAAAATATGTCAATGAAATAGTCACTGATCGAAACATCTCTAAGGAAGAGATATTGAAGGTGCTTCGCACGGTATACAAAGAAGAAACTCCCTCCATCGAAGAACATGTCGAGTCTGTCGCCGCAGTACCAGAAATCATTGAAGAAGAAGTCACCTCCAACGAGGAGGATTTTTGAAAAGGAGGATTAGTTCGATGTCTAGTTCTCCTCATCGTCTCGCTCCTGTATTTTGTACAACACCTCATGCCAAATCAATTCGAATCCCCGTTTTGTTGTCAAAATCTAGGAGCTCTGAAACCATCAAAGTAACCGCTCTCATTGACAGTAGAGCCACAGGAAATTTCATCGATGCCTCTATCGTCTCTAAACATAAACTCCCCACACATCGCCTAGCCAAACCCCTCGCTGTCTCCAATGTAGATGGGACTCCCAATAAAGATGGGGTCCTCAGAAATCGCACCTCTCTATATTTGTCTGTTGGAAAACGACGAGAACGACAAGATTTCTTCATTATCAACTGTGGAAAAGAAGGACTCATCCTCGGACTCCCCTGGCTACAATCCACCAACCCCACCATCAATTGGGCCTCTGGTCTAATCTCTATCCCTGACGCTCCCACTCCTGATCCCACCGACAAACAATGATATCTTGTCCGATACTTGGGAAGAGACCCTTCCTATCCTCTGTATTCCCTTCGCTCCGATGTTCCGTTCTGTCTCCCTGTACAAAAGACCACCATCTCAACTGAACTTGCTATTGCCATTGAAAAACCCAAACAAGAACTCCTCTCTCAAATCGCTGATTTCGCCGATGTCTTTACTAAACCACCGATTGATGAATTACCTCCATCTTGTATTCTCGACCATACCATTGAACTCAAAGAGTCTTTCACCCCCAAAGTTGCTAAAACCTATTCCCTGAACCCCAAGGAACAAGAAGCTTGTTCCTCCTTTTTAAAGAAAATCTAGCAAATGGACGTATTTCTCCTTCGCAATCTCCCCAAGCTTCTCCTTTTTTCTTCATCCCAAAGAAAGATGGTTCTCTTCATCCCTGTTAGGATTGTTGCTATCTCAATGAACATACCATCAAAAATGCCTACCCACTTCCTCGCATCACTGACCTGGTCGACCACCTTAAAACTTCCACCATCTTTACCAAGCTAGATATCCATTGGGGTTACAACAATGTCCTCATTCGCCCTGAAGATCAATGGAAGGCCACCTTTATCACCCCTGACGGTCTCTTTGAACCTAATGTCATGTTCTTTGGTTTCTGCAATGCCCCATCCACTTTTCAGGCTTTAATGCAACATATCTTCGGTGATTATATCGCTGAAGGATGGTTCGTCATTTACATGGACGACTTCCTCATTCACTGTGGTGATGACCTCGACCTCCATTGGTCCCTTTTTCGAAAAGTCCTTGCTCGCCTTCGCGAACGCAAACTATACCTTAAACCTGAAAAATGCACCTTTGCCGCTTGCGAAGTAGATTTTCTTGGCCTTGTCATCTCTGGCGGTTCCCTTAAGATGGATCCTACTAAACTCTCTGCCATCGAGACCTGGTCCCCCCCTCGCTCTGTCCGCACTGTCCATTCCTTCATTGGTTTTTGCAACTTCTATCACAAATTCATCCCCAACTTCTCTGCTGTCGCTCGCCCTCTTATCGACCTCACCAAAAAAAATATCCCTTGGTCCTGGTCTCCTGATTGTGCCGCTGCCTTCTCCTCCCTCCAAGCTGCCTTCCTTGCCAAACCCATTCTTGCCATGCCCGATGTCACTTGCCCCTTTACTGTTATGACAGATGCTTCCCTTACCACCTCTGGGGCCGTCCTCATGCAATCTGATTCCAATGGCGACCTCCATCCTTGTGCCTATCTCTCCCACACCTTTTCTGCCCTAGAATGCAATTATGACATCTATGATCGTGAACTTCTTGCTGTCATCCACGCTCTCGAAGAATGGCGTCATTACCTCCAGGGCACTGGCCTTTCAGTCACCATTCTGACTGACCACAAAAACCTCACCTACTTTCGCCAACCCCATAAGCTTTCTCATCACCATGCTCACTAGCAATTCTTTCTCCAAGATTTTGATCTCATCTTTTCCTACCTTCCCGCCACCTCCATCGTCCCTGCCAACACTCTCTCTCGTCGAGATGATGTCGATGTTTCTCTTGACAATCATGACGTGGTTCTTCTTCCTGATTCTCTGTTCGTTAACTCCCTCGATCTCGCTCTTGTAGACAAAATTGCTTCTCTCACTGCTTCTGATCCTTTTGCCTCTGCTGCCCTCACTGCCCTCAATGAAGGCACCTCTCTTCTTCCTCGTGCTTCTCTTTCTGATTGGTCCTTTTCTGATTCAAAGTTGTATTTTCGTAATCGTCTCTTTATCCCTCCTTCCCTTCGCCTGGATCTTGTTTGCTCCCTTCATGAATCCCCTGCTGGTGGTCATGGCAGTATTCTTCACACCCAGAACCTCCTTGCTCATGATTATTGGTGGCCCAGCCTCTCCACCTTTGTTTGCCGCTTTGTCCTTGGCTGTGCAACTTGCCAGTCCCATAAGGTCAATACCCATCTGTCCACCCCTCCTCTTTCCTCTCTCTCCTCCACCTCGACTCGCCCTTTCCAACAGATCTCTATGGATCTTATCACTGATCTTCCTTTTTTCGATTCTTTTGATTCTGTCTTGGTCATGGTTGACCATGGGCTTACAAAGGGGGTGATTCTACTTCCTTGCAACAAAACCATCACCGCCGCCGACGTCGCTCAACTCTTTTTCACTCACATCTTCCCCCGATATGGCCTTCATGACCATTGTATCTCTGATAGAGACCCTCAATTCGCCTCTGCCTTCGCTCGAGAACTGGCTCGTCTCCTGCAATATGATCTCGCCCTCTCTTCCGCCTATCATCCTCAAACCAACGGCGAAATGGAACGAGTCAACCAGGAACTAGAAATCTATCTCCGCATCTTCTGTGAAGGACGCACTGATCAATGGTCCAAACTACTCTCTATGGCTGAATTTTGCCACAACTCTTCCATCCATTCCATCACAAATAAAACTCCCTTCTCACTCATCCTGAGATATGAACCTTGCTCCTATCCTCCTAACGGAAAAACTTTTCTCCCCAAACTCAAAACCTGCTTATCTCTGCTATCCAAAGCACGAAAGGAAGCCCTTGATGCACATGAACGTGCCCAACGCCTCATGAAGGAATGATTTCATTCCCGCTTCACCCCCTGGAAAGTCGGAGATAAGGTGTGGCTTGATAACAAGAATCTCCACCTCTGATACCCTTCTAGAAAACTCGCTTCCAAAAGAGAAGGACCATTCGAAATATCCCAAGTCTTATCTTCCCTCTCTTATTGGTTAAAACTCCCTCCCACGTGGCGCATCACAAACATGTTCCATGCTTCGAAACTATCCTCCTATCGGGAGACTGCCGAACACGGTCCGAACTTCCCATCTCCCCCTCCTGACATCATCAATGGAGAAGAAGAATATGAAGTAGGCGAAATCCTCTCATACAGGGGAACTTGTGGCCGGCGACAATACCTCATATCCTGGAAAGGATGGCCTTTGTCGGAAAACACCTGGGAACCCGAAGGAAACCTCTCCCATGCCACCAAACTTCTATCCACTTATAAGGGACGACGCCCCACTCAATTCCCTCCATAACCCCCATGTCCTCTCATTCCAACGACAACGACTCCCTTGCCTCTTATCCCTTTGTCCCTGACCTTCCAATCGTTCCCCATCTCTTTGACACTACCATCCGAAACACCATTTTCACTGTTGTTCTACAAACTCCCGATCTCCTCCACGATGTGGAACATAATGTTTTCCTCTCCAGTGTTCCTTCTCAAAATATGTATGACTATATTGCTCTTTATCAAGTTTATTCTCGTATTTTCACGTATCATTCTCTTCATAACTACACGTCCTTTTCTTCCCAAGTTCACTCTGCTATAACCGATGGTCTCGCTGACATGTGAACTCATCTCATCTTCCTCATCGCCACCCTCCCTACCCATCATCTCTGGCCCATTGTTCACCCTCTCTGGGAAGGATCTTTGGAACGAGAGCAGGAACACTATCGAGAGAGACTCATGGACTATACCAACCTCTTTCTTAATGAGCATGACACCCTTGCCCTCGCGAGATCCATCCCCAGACGTCATGCCATCGCTACCACCGGTCTCACTTCCATCTCGAATGTTCTGGCCCCTGCTTTGAGCAGCTCTCCTACCTCTACCTCCACCAGTTCTAGAGACAATGATTCAGCTCTCCCCTCACCCTCACTTAGTCATTGACAAAACGCTTGACCATTCACCTCCCCTCCCAGTCCATATTCTATTAGACAACCCATACTCTCCAATCCCCTCAATAGATCCAACGAACCCACTCCTGTCCCGCTGCCTCATAACCTCCCTACCTATATGCGGGACATTCGTGGCAATGATCCTCACACTGCGTCGACCCTGGGCCCCCCTTGTCCGGTTTGCTCCTACGATGATCACTCTTACAATCAATGCATTGCTTATAGGTGTCGCCAGTGCCGAAGGTGTGGACACGTAGCTCACCTCTGTCCCACTTTCCACATATGCACTCTCTGTCACACCCCCGGCCACCACATTGCAGACTGCCCCTTCAGCGATGAACCAGTTAGCCCTGGGGATAGCAACATGGACAATGCCATTGAACACAATTCCAGAGGTCATTCGTCTTGAGATGTTGTTGGATGCAGGGCCTCCAACCTATTCGGGAGGTAATGTTACAATCACTGTTGACTTCGAAGGACTTAGAGGAGTGGATGTAACCTTTTCTTTCAATGTTCTACCTTTCTCCATTTACCTTGTAAACAATACTCATTTCCTTCTCGACTGAGTCATCGATTAGTCCCTCTTGGTCGACTCTCTTATCTCTTATCTCTTATCTTCTTATCTTCATATTGTCTTATCTTTCTATCTCTTTATCTCGACTTCTTGATATGGTCTTCTCTCTTTCACTGCTGCTGACACTGCTTGGTCCGTGCACTCCACACTTCCTATGAATACCCCAGTAGCACGATGGTGTTCCTTAGCTAGTTCTGTGCAATACAGCGTTATCCCACTCTTCTTCCACTTGACCATTTGCAAGTGAGACCTCCTCCTTTGTCCTTATACTAGACTTGATTGGTCTCTTCATGAGTACCTCGTTTTAGTACTAAGGTAGTTGTTATCACTTCGCGTAACATCATCCTGCTAGGGATGACCGTTCTGCTACTTGCCTACCTCCTACTCCTATTGAAGTTCGACAATCTAATCAAGTCCCTATTCCAAGGATCATTCCTGGAAATACATATGGGGATCGACCGCCGATTGAAATCGAGCAAGACCTTCACAATTGTCCTCGAACTCCAATTCAGGTGGAGTATGTATATCCTGCTGAACCTATGGACGTTTTACCCACTAATCTAGTGGATGATCCAAATCAGATGTATGAGTCATATGCTCATCGCATCAATAATCTCCTCTCAGCTACTATCACACCTGACTCTGTTCCTAAGCAATACCGAGATGTTCTTAAACTATCTTTGGATGAACAGAAGACTTGGAGATTGGCAATGGACGAAGAGATGAAATCTCTTCACGACAGAAATGTCTGGGAACTTGTGGACCTTCCAAAAGAATGTCACCCCATCAAGGGAAGATGGGTATTTGCTATGAAATCCGATGGACGAAAGAAAGCACGCTTTGTCACCAAAGAATTCACACAAGTCTTCAGAATAGACTATGAAAACACCTTCACTCCTGTTTGCCCGGTTTTTGCCTGGTTTGAATCTGTTTGCAACCTCGCCGCTATGGCAGCTCTTAATGGCTGGGAGCTACATTCTCTCGATGTCAAAACAGCCTTCCTCTTCAGTGAACTCAAGGAGGAGATTTACTTGGAGCAACCAGAAGGTGTTACAAACCTCTTCATTTTCGACTCTTCAAAGTCACGTGACCTACTCAGTCAGCATCACGTGGCCTCTTCCGACCTTACATCTTTCCCTTTACTTTGATGTCATGTGACTTGCTTAGTCATCATCATGTGACCTGTACCTTTATCTTCATAACACTCGTTGATACATTACTAGATTAGTTAGCATAGCTTATTCAGACCTGCCCTAAGCTGGTCTGTGCACCCATGTCAGTAGTATAAATACTTGAATGCAACA
>JBBPPX010000608.1:0-10294 GCA_038092235.1 Leccinum boreale
TTGTTTATGTTTTTTTTTTTCAGAGTTGTGATTTTCCTATATGCCTTATATATTTCAAAAAAAAAAAAAAAAAAAAAAAAAAGATTACACGATCATACAATCATCACAATGAAGAGATACGTACCAACAACCTTCTTCTTCTTTCCGCTCAGCGATGCAGTATCATCTTCCTTGGCCACCGCCACCACCGCAGGTAGCAAAGCGCCAAAACTCGTCTTCGTCCGTGCCCTAAGAGAACCTGTCGGCGAAGGAGACCTCGAAATCGTTACCGGAAGCTTGTCTTTACCGACCGCTGCGCTATTCTTGCTTCCTCCATCGCTCGATTTAGTTGCTAAGGCATCATCTTTGCCGACGCCTCCACCAGATTGCTCCTTTGAACTCGCAACCGGTCCTCCAAACAACGCTATCCATTCCTCTTCTTTCATCGACAACCGCCCAGCGACCTTCTCGGGATATAATGCGACCACCTTTGCAGGGTTGATATCAAGATCTAGGAATGTATTTATCGCCGCGTCGTAGTTCCCATAGCGGAATTGCGAGACGGCATTGAGAGCGAGAATTAGAGTCCGTTTGGGACTAGCGCTTGTACCATAGACGCGGTCCAGAAGAGCTAGTGCTTCAGTGTACGATGCTTGCGACACCAACTCCTCGATTTGGGCGTCCCAATCCCGCATAGCAAACTTCCAGATTGTAGTACCCTCCGAGGTTGCGAGTGCCCGATCCAGGGGAGTAGAAATAAGAAAGAGATGTGAATGATTTTTAGAGGCACTAGAGAGGGTTGTACCGGGAGACACAGATGTTACTCCAGTGGTGAGCAGTCGCAATGATGAGTTTACAACGTTTGCAGTAGCTGCAACCGTACTATTCGGCGAAGTTGAAGCTTGAGGGAAGGGGAAGGCAACCGTCTGCACTGGAAGCATGTTTATACATGAGATAATTTGAACGACTGGAGCCTGGACAAAAGATTGTTGTGTTTGTGACTGCGCAGCACCCTGCGATAATGATGAAGGTATCGCGGGAACGGAAAGGTTGCCAAAGACGTCAGAGGTTTCTGCAGCAACAGGTACCGTACCAACTGGAAGGATGGCGAATATATAAGGGTTGACGAATGCTAGGAACGCCAAGTGGGAATGATGAAAAGGTCAATGAATACAGGCGCAGAACAATAAGCTCACCGATCTCCTCGGGCTGGGTCGGCCAGTTAATACTGTTACATTTGCTCCTGGCATCAACATCGACGACATATCCCTGGTCTGAAGGAACATTATCCAACTTGAGCCAACGAAGATGATATCACTTACTTTCCCTAACAACAATAACCTCCCCTTCACCAATCCTTGCTAGGCCGGGCTTTACATTCCTGCCTCCAAGGCCGAGACTCATATAGGTAGATAAACCGGAAAAGGTCCCCATCCCTAGACCCGAGGACGAAGGTAGGGTAGGCACGGATGCGGGAGTCGTAACATCAAAAACCGTCGAGTTCTCCAAAGAAAAGATCGCGCATTCAGTAGGAGAATATGCGAAGCATACGTGAGCGGAATCCAAGAATGCTACTGCACGAGGAGAATGGGGGAGTGCTGCTTCCTGAACATCGTTGCGTTACACAGACATGAATCATAGTACGATGAACAACCAAAAGAAAGCAGCGGAACTGTCGACCCACCTTGACCTCTTGCGCCTCCCCATCCTTCCAGGTATACACGACAACTTTTCGACGACAGCCTACTACGAGAGTTGTAAGCGCAGTTGCAATCTGAATTGGGATTGTTGTGTTTGCTTCGTCAGAAAACCCGCCAAATGCAGGGGAGTCGGATGGATCGTGAACTTGCAGTCCATGGGCATTGTGCACGTTCGAATGAATGGCAAACGAAAAAGCACTCTTCGCTTGAGTAAGTTTCGTCGGTGGCGAAAAAGAAGGAAGCGGGTATAAGGTTGGAATCGACTCTGGAGAGAAGCGAAAGTGGATGATTAGACAAGGGTCGAATCTAACTGTTAGGGAAAGACTCGAACCTGAGAGAACGACGAGCGAATCGACATCCTTGATATACCCTATCTGATCAATTGGCTTCCTGGATATCCCTGTCTTCGTCTCAACCGGCCTTGCTGTTGGGATTTCTGCGTCGGCTGATCAACCCAGACCACCGCATGTCACCAAGGACGGGTAGGACAGATGGGAACAAGGACGCACCCGCGCCAGTCCCTTCGTTCAAGTCGAAAACGTGTATGCTACCGCTCGTCGTGCCAATATACATTCTATCCCCTTGAGAAACCTTCAGTGAAGGGAACTCGACATGACGATCGGAAACCACCTTGGATGAGTAACGATTCTGGTCGTTCCTTGAATCCACTGAGAACTGCCGTCGGTGCTTCGAATGGTGCCATGTTTCCTGCTCAATGTGTAGATAGTATCACCTCTGGCCCCTGGGTCGTGTTCTATACATGCACTGAGTTCCAACGAGCTCTGGTAGAAATGATTGATATAAGTAACATACCAGCCCCCGGTGATAGGGTTAAGTACTGCGTGTCCTATTCGTGGAAAGGCCCGAGTGATACAACTGGAAGTTGATCTCAACTAGTATTACACTGCCACCGGATAAGTCAGGAAGCGCTGACCACGTTGTCGGACGGCCCGGGCCGCGTACTTACCAGTTTAGCGACTCGGAGTTGGTACCACACTGTCAAGCAACTCTCATTCTACACCACCGGCACCTTCCCAGACTTGCACCTCTCCTATTACACCAAATAAACCTAATCGTCTGCGGGTGTTGTCTTTAGAGTCTAGCTTTGGCCAAGAATGGGCGCAAACATATTGCTGGTCTAGGTAAGCAGGATTTGTATGCCGAATCTCATCCCTTGACACCGTCAATGCGTGTCACTATTTCTCTACGACTCTATAACAGGTGACTCTGGCTCGAGGGTTCTCCAGGACCGGCCAATAGTTGATACCCTCGACAGAGTTATCCCGATGTCAAGATCCTGCTACGCGCATCGGTTGACTCTCCAGGGCTTCGCTCAAGCATCCGTTTACTGCAGTAATATCGCACAGTGAATAATATAAACCCGTGGATCGAAACGTTCCGTAGGTGCAAAAGCGCGTTAGTTGACCAGTGGCTCAACCAATCATTTCAGTGGAAATTTGGAAGGTGATCTTCCGCCACACTAAATCTCAGAAAGTACAAGAACGGTAATATTTTACTACTGTGATGACCTCCAGTGCCCTTCAGTCTTGCTTCTGTTCGACGGTAAGCCATATTTAACGTCGCTTCCGGTGGTCAAAGACTCGCTACCACTTTGTTGGCTTTATTCACCGGTCCAACAGAGTAACAGTAACATTGTAACCACCGAGGCAATGGTAAGTAACGCAGCGTGTGTGGTCTCGAGCTTACATCTAAAGACTGACCGCTCCTCGGGTAGTTTTTTCTCCCGTATGGCAAACACCAGCACCCTGGAGGGTGCGCCTCAAATAATTGATCAGTACGGCGGCACCTCGTGCACCGAGTTCAACTTCGCTCTCTGAGTTTTGCGAAGGTGGAAACTGAATTGGAGGCGGACAAAAGTATCTTACTCGTTTCCCGTTTACTGAATCAACGGCTCGAAATCTTGAACTGCCAATCTAAACGGCGCGTCACATTCCATTGTTATCGATGAAGCTTGAAGCTCCCAGAATTCATAGGGATCCGAGGAGAAAAAAAAACGAAGTGAGTTGCCTGGCGAATTCAACCGTTGTCCTCGCACCTCCAGCTTACCTGCATGTATACCTGGCTTCCTCCCATGTCTCAGCGACCTTGAAGTGAACCAGACGGCTATTCTGGAAGCTTAATCAAGCTGAGGAGGCGAAAACACGAATTGTCACTATCCAAGCGAACCCAGGGCGATCCTTGGTAGGTATATAGTCTTGATCGATCATCAACGGCCCTCACGCCGTAGCGGCGTTCTTCGATTCAAACGGTTGAAATAGGTTTGTTGACAGCAATGACGCCTCCGACATCAACATCACTTCTTGACTTTCTGGCATCTGGCGTCCATACCAGGAGGAATATTTACGGACAAAGTATCCCCGCTTCTGCAACTCGGATAACCCGGAGGTGTCTTCTCGGATCAACCAAGACACATAAACCGGCGGCAGACACTTGCAATATGACCGAAAGCTTTTTTTACGCCCGCTACTGATCGTCCAGTGTTTCGCAGATACAGGTGGCGGCGTGCCAAGCTTCTGACCCCACATGCCGAGTGGGCACGACGGTCGGAACGATGACGTACTACTTAGTAGCCATACTCACTAGCACCAAGCTAAAGTAGCAGCACGTTGTTGCTGCATGCACGCACGAGTCTTTCGCCCTCCACATATCGTTCAAACTGTATCATATGCCCATATGATATCATATCCGAATGCGTCCCTTGTGGGAAACGGGAATATAGTGGTTGCTTGGATCTGGATCGCATCGATTTCTATCGGATGAGTCTCTCGTCACATCTGATATGCATGATCACCGCGGGGAACCCTGACGACGATCGGGGCGCTTCGAAGCAGCGCCCTTTTCCCTCGGCCTTCCCCGGTGGCGGGAGCGAGAGGCTCCACCGTGTCCACGCTCTGAATCCCCCGCCTGCGTACTACGCCCGCTAACTTGGTACCCTACTAGTGTTCCGGAAATTTGACGGGTCGGTCTGTCGCGTGGCCTCAACGTTCCAGCGACGTTGCGGGTATGACTCATACATACATATACGAACTAGTAAACCTTCCATGAAACGCCCCACCGCCCCTCCAATCCCGAGCCGAGCTTCAGAGGCCTCGGCGTACGCACGCTGCTACTAGCACCAGTATGGTCTAGTTGTCCGCCGCCACCGTCACCAGCCTATCTGCGGGCGCGCCGACTTGATTGAAAGAAGCCCGAGGGTTTTCGAGTCCCGAGGAACTTCAAGTTGCCAGTTGAACGGTAACCTACATATTTTGGAGCTTCCTTTGACCCTGCAGGACTGCGAGCACCTTGGCAGACCGAGCAAATTGAGGCTCGAGACCGCGTGCGAGCGCGAGCCGGGTGACGTCGCCTGCCGGGCCGGTGGATCATCCCGCCGTCCAATCAACAAAAAAATTGGCACATGAGTATGTACTTACTGTACGCAAACTGTACGAACAAGTTTGACAGGCTCAGGTTCACCAGCTGTCAGATAGGTTTATCCTCTAGACTCTTCTAGAAGACATCAATCATTCAATGGTCATACTGTATCTGGTGGTACGCAGCAGGTGTCACTTTTTTTCTGTTGGTCAAACCTTTTTTTTTTCTCCAGTGGCATGCGACTCATGTCATTCGTTGACAATGAAAGCAATAGGTTACCATTTTTCGTCTGCTAAAACCTCGTGGCGTTCTTGAACGTTAACTAGGACCGCTGAGCGAGACTATCAGATAATCAGATAATCAGGATACTCAAAATTTCACCGAGGGTCTCAAAGTTCAAAGCCTACATGACAGTGTGTAATGGCAAACGGTAGTAAACGGCAAACGCCGCACGAAACCTGAGCCAGCACTGTGGACTGGTCAAATTGGACAGCATTCAAGTTGCCAGACCGCCCAGCCGACAGCTCCTAGCTATTCAATCATTGGGCACCTGCACCCGAATTCCGCACGCGAAGTTCGGTGCCAATCCCAGCCCAGGCTATAGACCTATCCCACCGACGAGAGCGACTCGTCGGACAACGTTAGAATCTAGTTGACAACTTACATACCGTATCATGGTCAAGGCCGAGACTTCCCTACGCGGGTTAATTATAACAAACACACCCCCGTTGAACTAACCTAAATATACACCAACCCGAGATGTTACCTCAGGCCGCGACGGCAGGCTAGCACGAAAGGGAGATAGCATCTGACGACGTCGACCCTGGTACTCACTATCTCGAATCGTGATCCATCTTTTTATTCTCTGGGTTTTATCCTTTACACTGGCCAGCGATACGACCTCAGGCTGAGTGAGTCGCTCGCTCGCCAATGATTCTTTCCCAGGTGGAATCCTCGGGAAGCTTGAACCTAGTTAAAGTTTGGTGTTTTACGGCTTAAGTAAGTTGTTACACCGAAAAAAAAATTGCACGAAGGGCGGCGGCGTGGCGCTGCCGCTCCAAGATTTCAAGATTTCATCCTTTTAGGACCGTTGTTACCAAGGAGAACTGTCAAAACGTACACCCGCACCGCCAGAGAGAAAACCGAAAACAAGAACGAAGACATTTCATTCCGCCAGACGAGGGTTCCGAGGCCCAGGCTTTCAAGGGATTTGGCACTGCGGCACAATTGTTCAACAGCGCCCTAGTAGTTCCTAGCTCATTTGATGTGAAACACGAAGCGACCAAGGACGGAGGGCAGCGGGTACACGACGGCACCAAGTACGACAGAGCCAGAGTGCGGAATAGATGCATTTGTGTCTAGATCGTCTGTATAGATGATGAGATGGAGGGTCCGGGAGTTCATGGCCATGTACGTGCAGGGATATTATCTACAGAATCTTATGATGCTCAAAAGGGCCCAAAATATAAACAAGAGAAGCGGGAATTTTGTAGAACGACGAAAATTCGACTGCTGACGACGTTCTATGCAACGTCCAAAGATGATTGGTAAAAAATCACAATGAAATAAAAACATAAGATATGGAACAAAAAAGATAACACGAAACGGAAAATAATATACATACAGAATAATGTACACCTTCGTCTGGCATCTCTCTCTTTTGAATTTTGGTCGTCGACTTATTGCTCAGAGGTCATGACGCAGCCGTTAAAGGGTCATGACACGATCATTGAGGACGATGACAATTTTGTCGATAGATCCCGAAGAACAGTTCGGACAACGCAGAGCCACGTATTCGTCCGATCGACCTCGTCGAACGCGCCGTCGATGTGCGCACTGATCTTGCGTAAAATCAACCGCCGCAGCGCTTTCGTATCCTCGTCTTCTTCGTCTCGCAAAGTCGTGACAAGGGAGACCAGAGAAGATCGCGCAGAGGATGAAGGCGAAGAGCTCGCACTGCTGTTGCTGTGATTGTCCGAAGGCGACAGGTAAAACAATCCAGATGATGGCGAAAGTGGGGACCGGCCCAGAATGTTACCGGCCGCAGCAACCGCATGGGCATGGCGGGCATGTGGACCCATTGACATCATCATCGCCTTCTGAGCCTTCGACTTATCAAAGGCGAACGGGTTGTCCGCGGGCGGATACCGACAACGGAGGTTGTCCACCATAGCTTCGCGAACCTAAAATGGGGTATTAATGAGTATGCTGCGCCATGACTGGCTGACGTTGTTGGACCGCTCAACTCACCTTGAGCGTCCGATTAATGATGCGCTCGGTTCGCGAAATAAAGTGGTTCGCGGTGGAGATCAGGTGGTCAACCTTTAGACAAAAACGTGATATCAGTGCCCAAATCAGGCAATTACAAAGAAAAAAGTAATTACCGCATGCAAACATTCATCGATGGCGGACAAGTCGCGGCTCGCGGCAGACAAGACTACCTGAATAGGATTAGCCTTATTGTCAGACAGCGCCGGGTCGGAGGCGGAAGAGGCGGAGGAATGTCGTGAATGGCACGTAATGCCGTCCGTGTCCGTGATGGTGATAGCGGGCTGCTCGGGATCTTGCTTCACCTGCCGTCCAACTGCGCAATAGGGATCGTCGAGGTCGTAGCGAAGCTCAAGCCGAAGCGGCTTGCCTGTAACGGGCTTCTTCTTCCACCATGCCTTGAGCTTCGAGGTGCCGCTCTTCTCGCTTTTGGAATACAACTTGCAGCCTCTCAAGAGCGCTTTCAGCTTGCGGTCCATAGAAGATGGTTTTTCCTCAATCGAGTTCGCGCAGTCCCGCGAGAAAAGTTCTCGCTCTATCTCGATTAAGTTCGCGAGATGTGCCTTATACGTCGACGAGTCTGCGCCAAGAATGAAGCTGTCAAGCCATTCGGGCCATGGAACCGTTCGCACGCCAGACGGAGATGTGGTCTCAAGCGTTAGAGAGACGGCGTCCGTCAAAATGGCAGCGTCGGCGTACGTCTTCACTTTCTCGTCCTTGGGCTCGGGCGCGCTCGTGTCCACGGCCGTCAGCTGCGAGTCTTCAGAACCTCGGGGGGATCCGCGTTTGTACGTCAAGCAAGCCAAGCGTGAAAGAGTAGGATCGTTCGCGGACAGCTGCTCCTCGGTCTCTTGTGAAACCTGATTCCACTGACGATCGACGGAATTAAGGGTCTCGCGAGTGCTGCGCAGCTCCCTGGCAGCATCGTCAATTTGACCACGGAAATATGCCATGACATCGCCGCCCATCTGGGAGGTTTCTTGAACGACGGACGCAAGTTTTTCGACCTCCGCAGCGTCCCGCACAAACTGTCCTTCGGTGGAGAGAAATTGGAAATTGTCCAATAATTGTTCAGAGGTCGTGGTGATGTCAAAATCGGGCGAAAGGCGGCTTGCGGGTCCCTGGGATTCGTGGGGTGAAGGGGGAGTGATAGAAGATACCCAGTTCGTGAATGACGTAATGGATGAGAGAGACGTAGCAGTTTTTGGGCGGATAGTACGGTCGGACAGGGACGACTGAGGACGGTGGGATTGTCCTTCGGTCATGAATGCTACGCGAAAATGTGGTTTCGCAACCTCTAATGCGGTGAGTCTATCAAATTTGATCAGACACAAGAGACTGGATAACGACGACGGACAACTCACCCTCGTGAATTGCGTAAATTCCGGTAGGACCCCGTGAGGTCACAATCTATAAAAGCATACAACACATCGATACATTCGCCGTGCTCGGCGGCTACATGGATACAGGTCTCTTCGTTTCGATCGCGGGCAGACAAGGGTGCATGGAGATCGCGAATCAGATGTACAGCGAGTTGGTACAGAAGCTGTGCAGAGTTGGATACCTCGGTGGCGCGTCCGAGTCGAGCGAGGCAATGAAGGGGTGTATAGTGTTCCAAGTTCGTAAACAGACTGATGTCTGCGCCAGCGCGATAGAGTGCGTCGAGGATTTCGATAGAGGGGTTTGGTACAGAGACGCAGTAATGGATGGCGCTCCATCCTTCAGTATCCGGTATATTTACAAGAATGGGGCCGTTTTCCAATGGGGAGGGTTCGAATGACTGTAGTGAAAACAACAATGCGTATATGGATGGAAGATCGGCGGTTAGTACAGCATTTACAACCGAGTCGGTGATGTGAGAGAGCGTTTCAGGAACGAAAGCGGTCGCAGGCGGCAGGAAAGGTGTCGGCAGAGAAGATGTACACGGAGATAGTTGGGCGAGATCGACGCAGGAAGGCTCGCATAACGCTTCCTTATTGCCGTTCTATAACACGCCCCACGGTCGGTTCTCATCAGACACGAACGTACTGCCTCAAGAAAGAAGAAAAAAGGGTACCTTGTAATCGCGCCAGCGGCTGGACCGCAATGCAAGCTCACACGCCCAGAGAACGGCCGGATGAGGCGACGCGAATTGTATTGAAGAGCGATGATTTCGGTCCCTTAGATCAGGCCGAGCACCGTGCGATAGCTGTATTTTTTGTTGAAGGAAGAGCGCGTAATCAGAATAGGCGGGCGGGCGAAGCGCCACATCGCAGCCACTCACCAATTGTTGGACGACTTCCATTCTGCAGTCACGCGCAGCGTCTAGAAAATCGAATGGAACGCGTGTCAGAAGACCAAAGCCAGGAAGCGCACTCTGACGCACACATCAGTGGCGTCGCGCCATCGGTATCCATGCCGTCTACAGAGACGGCGCTGGCGCTGCACTCGAGCAAAAGGTGTACAACCTGAGGCAAGTCGAGCCATGCAGCCATGCCGAGGGGCGTCACATCGTTGATAGAGTCTTGAGGCGCGTTGAGAGTAAACAAGGAGATGTCGGGGTGCGAAGCGGCGATTCGGATGACGTCGAGGCGGTCCTGGGACATGAACGACGCGTCGGACGCGTCTACAGTCTCCCATCTTACAGATATGATGAGCGTGGAGGACACGGTAAACAGACGCAAGGGTACCTGTCGGCTGTGAGCGCGCAGGTGAGGACTGTGCGGCCCGATGTGTCGGTAGCGTTGATGTCGGCGCCGTCTTGGAGGGCGCTGTGGATGGCGGCGGCGTTGCCTTCGGATGCAGCCTGGAGGAGCGCGAAATTTTCAAAGGAGCGGTGTGGGCGACTCATTGCGGGTCGTCAGCGTGATTCGTGAGGGGAGTTGCGGGAGAAGGTGAGAGGGGGAAGGGGGTAAGAAGGGGGGGTGGGGGGGAAGTAGAGCGGGTAGATATAGTAAATCTGAAATATCTGGGGTGGTAGGACGTGCGAGATC
>JBBPPX010000609.1:0-10275 GCA_038092235.1 Leccinum boreale
ACTGTCTACATGGACCCTCGCTATGACTACTATGAGTACTATAAGTGCTATGGAGTACTGTCCAGTACTGTCCAGCCTCCCCTTGTTTTGCTGATGCTGGTACCGATCTTCGCGAGCACGTACATATGTTCAACATGAACATGCATGTCATTTCCTTGTGGTGTATTACATGGGCTTTCATTTCGACGGTGTCATGCCTTGTAGGTGTCATCTGGCCTGCCCGAGGCGGCCCCATCGTGAGAGATTGTGACGGAGCAAATGGACAGCCATGGTAATTGAATGTACTTCTGCATTGCCCTGATAACGCTGGCCGAGGAGGAAAAGCTCATCGGCCGACACGTCCTCCTTGAGATTGATCTTTCAGAAGAGATGGTTGAGGGCATGGTCGGAGTGGTAGCTCGGAGGGTCATTTGCATTTTTCACTTGTTTACTACATCCTAGTCTGCTTTGATTTGGAGGGGAGGTCACCTCTGAGTCCCAAGAGCCATTTGACGCGCGCGATGACGATTACACCGACATTCATGACTCGCTGCAACTAGTAACCATGATGTGCTGACACGTCATTTTTGTTGTCTCCGACGAGTCCGGCGATTGCGCTAGCATCGTCATCTGCCCGAGCTCAGAACACTGCTAAGCCCCGTCCGGCAACTTCAAGTGGTGAGCTTGAAGGAAGACAGCTCGACAACGAGGCCTCTGTGTGGTCCATGAGCCGTGTTGGATATTCTTCGTGAATGTGATCGGTGTTGACGGTGTACATGGACTTTGTTGGACTGGGTGTATACAACTATGTAGCTCGTGAGATGTCATCTTTCAACAAACCTTTCTGTTTCCCATTTGGCATGGTGACGGTGTCTTGATTTGAGCTCAAACTGGAACGTGGTTGGCCAGACCCAGGGCTTTGGGTTTGAGTCTTCATTGAAAGTTCCCGATGTTGAAATATGAGCACTGGAGTACTAATATAGTAAATAGTTCACATGCTTGTATTATATAAGATAGCTCAGCAGCATCTGAGTTTGAATAGGAGTTTATTCAATCTTCTTCCACAACCACAACGTTCCCCTCAATCCCATCTCGTTCCACTACAATGTAAGTACTCGAGTACAATTCCTATCCTCTCAACAGGTTATGAGCCCCGAGCACCATCGCTGTATGTTTACATCAGCAACAAAGCTCGAGGAACGCTTGTACCAAGAACGAGTGAGAACCTCGTAGTTCAAAGAGCCATTCCATCTTGATGCGGAAATGCTCAGATGTTGAAAGCCCTAGAACAATGGCTAGGTACTCCATCCGAAAGGATGTGACACCAATGATGCCAAACTCCATACCTCTTTCTATAGGGAGACTATGTCTCCTAGAAATGATGGGATTTGGACATTCAGCGATGCGGGTTTATTCGCTCCCTTATCATCTTCACTGAAAGGTTCATGCTAATGCCTCCTCCCAGATCCACCATGTCGACCTCCATCTTTAAAGACATTGCAAAACTCTCTGGCGGCAACTACTGTCGCTGGGCTTGTGAAATGATGGCTGCCCTACGTGCCCAAGGCCTTTGGACCAAACTCTCTCGCCCTCACCCCTCCTTCAGGAAAAAGGATAAGGCCTAAAGCTTTTCTACCAGCTTTGAATGGTATTTTTGACAGATTCTGTGTAAAGATATCAGCGAATTGTACATTTGTAGGAACATAGAATAGTTCCATGTCGCCAAACTCTATAGCTTCTCAAATGAAGTGTTCGTGTAGATGAACATGTTTGATGTGACCTTCTTGTGCTGGATTTAAAGCGAGGAATATGGCTCCATGGTTATCAACACACATGGGTATGGCTTTGAGTGGACAATTGAGCTTGGAAAAGTAATTCCAAAGCCATTGTAACTGCTTTGCAGTATCCGTCATGCCACACAGTATTCCGCTTCAGAAGAAGAAAGCCTGACTCTCTTCTGTCATCTACTGATCCACGAAATAGGTCCATTTGCAAGGTAAACAACATAACCTGTCGTAGATCTGGATGTTTCCGGATCTCCTCCCCAATCAGTATTGCTATAAGCGATTAGGCCAGAATTGGGTCCATGTCTCGAGTATAGAATGCAAAGGTCTTTCATTGTAGAAAGATATCTGACGATATAAAGAGCTCTCTGCAAATGTTTCTTGGAGGGATTGGCTGCAAATTGGGACATCATGATCACTGCATAAGCGATGTCAGGTCGTGTGCCAAGCATGATGTAGAGCAATGATCCAATGACCAATTGATATGACAATCAAAGAGCAGCAGAAGCCTGGTTCGAGTTAGGTCTCGGTGAATAACCGGTGGGTAGAGGAGTTGAGACAGGTTTACAATTCTCCTGACCAAAGCATTGAATAACTTTCTCCGCATAGCGGGTTTGATCTAGGATCAAAGTTCCCTTTGAAAGATCTCGAGTGAAGTGAATACCCAAATACTCTTTGGCTTTGCCTAGATAACGAGATTCCCATCTCTTCATGAATGTCTTGACATGAGCATTTACTAGCGATTCTTTACTACCAGTAAAAAGTGCGTCATCAATATAAACAATAAGGATTATGATATCCTGACCGATAATTTTGACATAAGTTCCTGGGTCTGAAAGTGAACAGGTGAAACCCATCTCCAGGAGTGACTTGTGTAGCTGCTTGTTCCATTGAAGTGCAGCTTGCTTCAGTCCATAGATGGACTTTTTCAGTCGACAGACTTTTGTCTCCTGACCTTTAATGACGAAACCTTCTGGTTGCTCCAAATAAATCTCCTCTTCAAGTTCACTGAAGAGGAAGGCTGTTTTGACATCGAGAGAGTGTAGCTCCCAGCCATTAAAAGCTGCCATTGCGGCGAGGCCTGGGTTGCGGACGGATTCAAACCGGGCAACAGGAGCGAAGGTGTTTCCATAGTCTATTCCGAAGACTTATGTGAATCCTTTGGCACCAAAGTGTGCTTTCTTTCATCCATCGGATTTCATAGCAAATACCCATCTTCCCTTGATGGGGCGACATCCTTTTGGAAGGTCCACAAGCTCCCAGACAGTTCTGTCGTGAAGAGATTTCATCTCTTCGTCCATAGCCAGTTTCCAGGTCTTCTGTTCATCCGAAGACAGTTTGAGAATGTCTCGGTATTGCTTAGGAACAGAGTCAGGTGCAATAGCAGCTGAAAGGAGATTATTGATGCGACGAGCATAAGACTCGTACATCTGATTCAGATTATCTAAATGATTGGTGGGTAAAACGTCCATAGGTTCAGCAGGATGAATATACTCCTCCTGAATTGGAGTTCGAGGACGATTATGAAGGTCTCGCTCAATTTCTATTGGTGGTCGATCCCCATATGCATTTCCAGGAATGATCCTTGGAATAGGGACTCGATTAGATTGTCAAACCTCAATAGGAGTAGGAGGTATCCAAGTAGCAGAACGGTCATCCCTAGTAGGATGATATTGGTGTGGTCTCATTCTAAACTCTGGTAGTGTTTCATCATGCTGCTGACAAGGTGCTAACCATAACTTGGAAGGTGGAGGACTTTTGTCTCCTTCTTCTTCATCAAGAGGTGGTAACATGTACCATTTGTGCTGATGTAGATCCTCGATAGGGTATCTATGTTCAGAGTCGGGTTTAGGACATTTACAACCTGGTATGGTTGGTGATGGTGAATCATTATTCGATAGAACTGGGAAGGATGTCTCTCTGGCATAGCCAGAGGTTCCCATGGTTCATCATTGTCAGGTACTTCATCAAAGAAGTCCTGTGGTGGCTGTGGGGCTTGGTGATGTCGATGACCATCCAATGGTCTAGGGATATATATATCAACGCAACGAGGGTCTGGATCCTGTCGTAATTGTTCCTGGATAGGAGGATTGTCTTGCTGGTCTAGTATTTCGTTTTCAACAGGAATAGAGGTCGGTCTGTGACCTTGTTCTTTGGAACAGTGAGGGAAGACATTCTCATTGAAGATAGCATTGGTCGAGATAAAGATGTGATGTCTTTTCCCGGACCAGAAATGATAACCTTTAGTGTTAGGAGCATAACCAACGAAGGTCATCTCTTCAGCCTTAGCTGAAAGCTTGTTCTCCCTAGTCTCTTGAGGGATGTGAACATATGCAAGACAACCGAAGATCCTGAAGTAGGAAACATCGGGTTTCTTCCCATGGAATAATTCCACAGGAGTCTTCCAGCCATGACGCCTTACAGGTTGACAATTATACACATGGACAGCAGTCTCAGCTGCGTCTTGCCAAAAAGTAGGTGGCATACATGCATGATGGCGCATCGTTTCTGCTTTCTCCAGCATAGTGCGATTGAATCTCTCTGCTCAACCATTCTGTTGGGGTGTGTGTGGAACACTGGTCTGATGTGTGATACCTCGGTCTGTGAAGAACCGTTGCATCAAATGACCAATGAATTACCCCTCACGGTCTGAATGAACAGAGGTGAGCGAATGACCAGTGTAGGTCTCCACCCAGGAGGCCATATTTTGAAAATGCTGCGGAACAGCATCCTTCTGGCGGACAAAGGATACAAGTCCAAAGCCAGAGTAATCATCAATAAAAGTAAGAATGAATCATGCCCGAGAGCGCGATTCAGTAGGCATAGGACCAACAAGGTCTGTATGCACAAGCTCAAGAAGGCGAGTAGCACATTTGGAAGAGTCCGCATAGGTTCGCTCATACATCTTACCCAAGGCGCATCATTTACAAGGAGCAGTAGAGAGAGGAGTAAGCGAAGTAGGCATACCATTGACATGCAAGGGTGCTTGTCATAAAGCATTCTTCGAAAGGTGGCCAAAATGTTGATGCCACAAAGAGAAGTCATCTCTAAAGGTAAGGGAAGAGAGAACGCGCATGACTGGAGTAATCGTAGAAGACTGAAACCAGTGTAGGTTGTTCCTTGGAGATAAAGCAGACGCCTGTATCACCAATTTTCCCTTAGCGTTCCAAATAGAAGTCTGAGTGCCTTTTATTTGGCACTTAAAGCCTTGAGCTGTCAGCATCGGTACTGAAAGGAGATGGTGGGTCGCCTTCGGAGCATATCAAACACCTTCTAAGACAATTGAAGGTAAACTTTGCTGACATACAATGATCTTGCCAGGTCCATGAAGAGGAACCTTCTGACCATTCACAACAACTGCATGGCGAACAGTGTCATCTAGATGAGCGAAGTCATCAAGATAGGGGCTGAGATGGTTAGTGCAACCACTGTCTATCATCCAGTGATTGCAGGCAAAGTCATTGGCAGAATTCCCCCAAGTGCAAAAGCACTCGAATAAAAGTAATCAAGTAGTATTTCCTGCTTGTTATCTAACCCAGAATTCAACATCTCCATGTGCCATGGGTCTGGATAGTACTCTCTAGGTTTGTAAATATGATAGCCTTGTGGGGCCTCTACTGGTGGTAGAACTGACTCAGTAGGTAGAGAAGCGGCAGCATCTACAATTGAATCAATGGCACCAAAAGATTGGCTAGAAACTAAACCTCCAAGTGAGATGGTAATCTTCACTTTCTTCTTCTTCTTCTGTCCCAGAGTGAATATGACACTTGCTTCAGAAGAGACTCTCACTGAAGAAGCTGGTTTGAAAGGGCTGCGAGGGCCCTGCCATATCCATCCCTGTATCCTCGTCTCCCCAAGATACAGCAGGTTCGACCTGCGTATCCTTGACTGGAGCAAGATCTCCATTGTCCATTGGTAAATCTTCTCCTTCAACTTGGTTAATAAAACCATCCATCTCAACCTCGTTGGCTCTAGCAGGAGCCTTGCCCTTCTTGCGATCAGAATACCAGTCGCATTCTTGTTGCTTACCAGGACATTTGGACTTGTTAGTCCATTTCTTCTGATGGTTGAATTGACCACCAGAGTTCGTTGGATGGCCAGAGGAATTTCCTCTATTTTGACCATTGTTCTGATCCGCCCAATTGGCTTGTGGTGGACCGCGACAAATAACAGTAGTCCTATTAGCCTGTGTCTGATTCTGAGAAGGAGGAGGACGAGAGGGTCCAGCTCTAGTCTCACTGATCCTCGATGTGAGGAGTGCAGTGGTGGACTGACGGAGGTTGATCTCATTGAGAACCATCTTCGATATAGTATCCATTGTGAAATTGGTCTCATCGGTCACAGAGTGAACGATGGTGGATCAAAGGGGATGATAATTGGAGGGAAGGAGAGTGAGGGTGAGCATAGCTCGGAACGATTCAGGAAGGTCTAATCCAGCAGCAGCAAGCTGTTGGAAGGAGGAGGTGATGGAGGATAAATCCTCCGCCGCTGTTTTAGGAGAAATTCTCTTTTCGATGATTTCATGGAGAAGGAAGAAGTGACCAGAGATACCTCCTGTAGAATAGAGACCTTTCAACTTGTCCCAGATCACCTTAGCACAGGACTTGTTGGCAGCTGTAGAGTAGTCATAAGACACCAAAGCTAAATCTGAATCGTCCAAGGTGGACGCAATAACACCAGTGCAGCGCATGTCTAGCGCTAACCAGTAGCCAGTGGAGGTAAGACCTGTGTAGGTAAGGTCTCCAGCAATGAATTGCCAGAGGCCATAAGCTGAAAGGGTGTTGCGAACACAGGCTGCCCAAGTAGGATAGGTCTTCTGTTTCAGAAGCTAGGGAATATGAGAAAGAAGAGAAGAGTTGATTTTGACTTCGGAAGTAGTCAGAATGGGGGCCATTTGATTGAATGTGGGAGGAGATCTGCAAAGACGTCGTCAGCAAAAGTATTCTTAAAAAGAAATTTGATGTCAGAAGAAAGAGTAGGAGTTCCAGTCCTTGAAGAGGTTCCAGACAGACTTGGACTTTGTGTCGTAGAGACGGCAATGTCTGAGTTGTCTTTTCTATGTCCCCATTTCTTTGTCAAGTACTCTCTCCTGAGTAATTGTCTCCAAGATTGTCCTCCCAGATTCTTCATCTTCCAAACTCTTTGTCGATCCTTTTTAGAAGTATTTCCATCGTAGTGACCTGAAAACCATTCTTTCGAACGTCTATGATAGTAATGGGTGTCTCCAAAATGTGGTATTATTTCTAGACGCTCCAAATGCACAAAGAATGTCTCCTCAAAGTAATGAGGGTTTGGCATGGTATCGTCATAGAGTAATCCTTGATGTAGGATTATATCTGGGCTATCATGAGAGTAGTAAGGATAGATCACTGAATCTTCATTTATAGCACAAGCAACAAACGAAGAAATATCTCCATCAAAATAGTCGGAGATATAAGGAAATTCTAAAGAATAAGGAAGAGGGAAATCGACAGATAGAGTGGAAGAAAAAAAAAAGTCCATTATGCGTATGAAAACCTCGTTCTTATTGAACTTAGTTGTAAGTCTTTCCCAATCTGAGTCGTCCAGATCCTCGTGCAAGGCCTTGATATATCGCTTGAAGTTTGACATGGTTATCGACTTCTGCTGCGGCCTTTATCTGTCATTGAAGACAACGGATGTTTCTAGCTTCAAGAGTTTGAAGCTGCGAGAAGATCTGGCGATGGAACCGATCAAACTGTCGATTCCAATCAGCCTGGGTTAAAGGATGATGAGGATGATGATTGGGAAAGGCGAGGTTAGGTGTAGTGATGCTTCTAGAAGATTGTTGGCGTTGCAAGGCAAGAATTGATTTCAATTGAGGATTTCGAATCCCAGATGATGAACAAAACAAGGACGAGTCCAGTCATTCACTAAGGTAGGGAAAGCATACCCCGCACCCTCATAGGCAGAGCCTATGGTTTTATATAGACCTGTGTACATCCAGGAATTGATGGAGTACACTGCTCCAGTCTCGACTGTGTTAATCTTGAAGGGACTAACACGTCGGCCCACCTCAGAGGGTGGAAGGTGCTTCAAAGTATGAAGTGGAACCGGAGGAAGCAGTGGGTGGTCTGTCTGAATGAAGGGATCAAGTTCCTCGATGACGACCTCGAGATCCTCGCCGTGACCCACGATCCAAGTTGAAGGGACCGTCTCTTCTGAAAGGAGAGGGGGTTCTGGGAACGTCAGGCTGGTGCATTGGCAGATTGCCTCTGCGAGCACGACGACATCCCCTGCCACGAGATGTCTGTTTAGCCTGCCCATTGCGAAGCTGTTGCGATGGTGGGTTGGCTGGAGTTGTCTGCGAGATCTGTTGCCGGTTATGCATGCCATAACAACAGAAGAAGGTGAATGGATGAGTAGGAATGGGAGTGGGAGAGCGATGTGGAGAGGGAGTAAGGCCTTGACGAAGCACAGTTGTATTTGCATGTCGAGGGTGGTCGCAACTACATTGTTCTCCTTGTTCAAGAGGATAGTTGCAAAGCAGGCAAAGAAGAAGATGGGGGCAAGGAGTAGGAACTGGTATGGGAGAAACCGAGGGAGGAGGAGAACTAGGAGCTGGACCTACGTAAGGAGGTGGTGGAGGATTATGGAGCATGATAGTTTCTGTAACTTGCTCTATTTCCTCTACAGGGTCTCGACCTTGGTCTTCCTGATTGTTTAGATCAGGAGTGATAATCTTATAATCAATGATCAGCTCATAGTTCAAATCCGAGAGAGGTATTCCAGCACGAAGCCAGAGATGGAAACAATTTCTGTCCCCAATATGGTTCATAGATAATCGTTCTCCTTGTGGGTAAAACCAAAGAGCTCGGTCTCCATCTATGATAGGACAGGTATCTCTCATTAAGAGAAGATAAACGGACACAACAGTCCCAATAATCTGGCTCAGAAAACCAATTGCCCAACGGACTAATTGTAGAGGGGTAGGCATCGTGATATCAAGAGACAGCAAATGCCTCTACACTCTTAGTATGAAGGCTAGTAGAGCTCAGGGCTCATAACCTATCAAGATAGCAAGACTCGATTGTGAAGCGCAGTAGCCTAGGAGGGAACTAAGAGAACAGTGGGAGATACTCACTGTTTATAGTCCTGAGGGAACGAACAAGGATAAGAGTATAGCGAGAGTGTAGTGACTCGAGCTAGAAGCTTAGATGTGAGAGTGATGGAAGAATAAGTTGAAGACTCGTTATTGTCCTAGAGTGAAGGCTCCAGGTTTATATACAGTACAGGGATGTTTGTATCTATGTATGTGTATCTCCTATAAAGGGAAATAGAGATAGAACTCTATAGAATGTCATAGAAGGATGACGAAGTAATGAGTCATCCGCAGTATGATACTGTTATCGTCCAATGGCATTAAAGCCTTATCTATGTGATGAGTAACACGAATAGTGTAAGTAAAGATAAGAAAGATAAGTGATAAGTGAGTAATATCTGTGAGTCATAAAGATGAGTCACGATTGAGTCACGATATGTTACAGCGTGTAACACATCAGAATCATGGTATGGATAGAAACAAATCCATGATTCTCAACAGTCACCTGGGTCAACGTAACTGGAATCGACATAGAGCTTTGGCTCCATCTCGATGATATGCCGATCGATCTCACCATCAAACAGCCTGGTCACCTACAGACTGCATATGCAACTGGTGTAAGTTTGATCAATATTAGTTCTACTCTAATCAACAACGGACAATGACTCTTCACCCCACTCGTTCGACTGATCATCTGGATACCCTGATCAACAGGATGATGGTCGAGCTAAAAAAAAATCATTGCAATGTATATCGAGGGTGCATTGGAAGAGCAGGTCGCGTCTTCCCCGACCTGTTCAAATGAGCCCCAGGTTGCCAAAGAAGAGAAACAGCGGTGGTTAGAAGACCTGTCCTCCTAGACTCCCTGTAGTCCTATGTTCAACTGGGATTACATCCTAGCTCGGTTTGCCACTAGCATTTGGAAGACGGCACATACCTGTTACAAACAATGGCACAGTGGTCTCCCGAAACGTGCTCGTTCCAAATCCGATGATGAAGGGTTGGACTGGAGACAGCGTCCTGCCAATGGGTCTGGGTCCAGTCATAAACAGGTCAATCGTAGGTAATTGCTGACACTCAGGTGGTTCCCATTGTGTCGAACGGATAAAGTCATGCGGCGAGCCTATCAGCAAACCAACCTTCACTTGGACAGGTCTGGCCAGAACTGGACAGCTTCCCTAGGGTGACAGATGTCCACAGCAAGGTTCCCAACTGGCTAGATCTGGACAGTAACCCCTAGACTGTGACAGACTTTGACAGACTGGTGACAGTGTGACACAGAGTCTGACAGAATGTGACAGAGTTGTGACAGTGTGACACAGAGTTTGACAGAGTGACACAGAGTCTGACAGTGAGACCCAGTCCAGTCCAAATATTGCTAGATAGCTCTTGCAATGCCAATATCCAGAATTATAATCAAATGAAATCCATTGATGACTATACTATTTACAT
>JBBPPX010000610.1:0-10247 GCA_038092235.1 Leccinum boreale
GGGTATCGACGCTACAACATCCTTCAAACCTTGGACTGATTTGATTTCTCGTTCGCATAGGCGCCTGCATGGGTGACGTCGTTGAGCGCCCGCTCCTCCTTGTCGATCAGAGCCTCGCGCGCCTCTGCGCTGACCGTGCCGAATATGACGTCCATCTCTTCCAGACTGAGGCCTTTGGTTTCGGGTATCAGGCTGCCGGGTTGGTGTCAGCGTTCATCCTCGAGGAGTGAAAGGCTACTCACAGAGAAAAGACGGCCATACCGCCAATATTGATCGTCGCAAACATCATAAAGAGCTTGTATCCCAAATTGGCTTCTATCGTCGGCGTCACCTTGGCCACGACAAAGTCTAGGAGACGAACGTTTATCGCGCAAAAAGGTGGGGGGAACTGTCACACTCACTCCACAGCCATTGCGTCCCCGAAGCGACAGCGAGCCCATAATGTCTTGTACGTGTCGGGAAAATGTCCGAGACGTACACCCACGGAAGCGGTCCCCACCCCATCGAGTAGAAGCACACATAAATATACAGCATCGCGGCCATCGCCTTGGACGAAGGCGAGGGAGAGGTTGCGGCCGTCACAATCGGGTGCGTTTTGAGGATCGCGCCAATGATGAAGAACGTGACGCCCATGCCCACGGCAGATATGAAGAGCGAGGGCTTGCGTCCCAGACTGTCGACCATGAGAAACACGAACAGCGCCGTCGCGATCACTTTGACGATGCCGTAGATCCCAGAGGCAAGCAGCGAGTTGAACGTCCCAGAGTACCCGATCTAAATGAAGTTTTTATACGAGGACAAACGGAAATGGATCGCCACACTAACGGAAGTGAAGATTTGAGGGGCATAGTACCCGACGGAATTCTGACCGCTCCACTGCTGGAGGAGAAAGATAACGAATGCAATGACGAATCGGATGAAATTGCCTTTTCCAAGGAAAGCTTCGCGGATGCCCATTCCGTTCCGTGCTTCGCGTTCTTCGTTGATCGCAGCTTCGATCTCTGCCATCTCGTGCCTGACAGACGGCGAATCCGGCGACTCTCTGCGCAGGTATGCAAGGTTTTGCAACGCCTCCTCCAGACGGTCTTTGGTAGCCAACCACCGTGGCGATTCCTATGGATAATGTGGTGTAAGTTCTGTGCTACATTCGAAATGGAGAAGTGTTAACCTTGACGGTGAGCAAACCGATACACATCAACCCAGCAGGGACAAGCTGGAACCCAAACGGAATCCGCCACACTTTTGGGCTATTAGCCATATGCAGCCCCACTCCAACTAGATATCGATAAGAGACCACAACAAACACCATGCCGGCTCGCCAAGTTACTCACGGTTGATAAAGTACGAGATCATCACTCCGATCGCCACCATGATTTGAAACAGCCCCGTTATCCGCCCACGCACGTCCTTTGGCGAGCACTCTGACACGTACGCAGGCGCGACGGCAGATATTCCGCCGATGCCAACGCCAGATATGACGCGTCCGCTGTAGATGTAGCCAATCCCTCGGCCGTCGCCGGCCACCGTGGTAAGAATCTGTCATGGTCTGAAGCTTCAGCGCATGCACACGACGCAACCAGGTACGGCGAAAATCGCCGCGTCTGGGTTTGGCGAGGCCAGGCGGAGGCTAGGCCAAGCTATTGAAGCAAAAATTATAATTTCCAATAGCGACTTACCGCACCCAGACAAAATACGACAGTAAACCCGACTAGGGTCCATCGACGCCCAAAGTATGCTGTTGCAGGGTGATTCCCGAATTGGTTAGCACACGCGAGGGTGAGATACGATCGAACTTCGTCTACGTGCCTGAGACAGGCGCACTTCCCAGAGCACCAAAGAACGCGCCGGCCTGGAGGACGGAGACGACGTTGGATGAGACTGCTACTTTCTGGCTCTGGTTGACCGTGCCGTTCGAGTTGATGATCCCAAAGTGTTTCTCAAAATACGGTTGCGAAACGACGCCTCCGGCGATCCCACTGTCATTATCATGCAAGTCAGTGGGAATTTTTTTTCCACGGATCAAGGTACGCAGCGCAAATCGGACTCACGTATCGTAACCAAAGAGTATGATCCCCCAGTACGAAACGAACGCCAACCCTGTTCACGATCAATTCTGATAAGGCACAACAGTCATCACGCTTCCGAAACCTCTGACTCACAATACACTCGAATATTCTTAAAATTGAATATAGATGACGACATGTTGACGAGGTGGTCGTGGTCGAGCGACTCGGGGAGTGAACAGTGGGAAAGAACGACCGAAGAAGTGAGAACGGTCCCTGAGTAATAACCAAATGTCTTTCATAATGTCGAATTCCTCCCCGCTTATATGAGGGATTTAACGTGGGCAAGGGAACGCGCGGCCCGGCGGTCCGGCAAGGGGTAAGGGACATATTCATCCCCCACTCATGGTCAGCTGTTGCATGTTCATTCGAAAATGAGATCCAGGTAACCCCATACGCGCACCGTTTCGGATCTCCCCGCGCTCACGCGAGGCGATGAGGGAAAAAAAGCTGGAAATGTACCAAAATAGCTGCTGATAAAACTGTTCATTTCATTGAGTGGAACTCACGCCATAACCCCAGACTCCCAGTGCGGCGTGGAATTTCAGGCGTAACTTGCCAGCGCTGGCTATGAGTTTGAGAAAACCGTACCTGTGGCTGCTATGGAGATCGTAATATAGTCTGAGCCTGATGCCATTCGGGTCTCGAGACCTCACGAAAGGGTCATGTGGCACTGGAATCCTTTTTTTCTCTTGCTTGTGAATCAAACAGTCTAGCAGGATTCCCATCGGCAAGGAAGGGAAGAAGACTTTGAACTCGAAGTTTGGGTTATCTAATTCCATAAAGTTTGAATCACCTTTCCGTGGGAGTTTAACTGCAGACAACACACCAGTGACGAGAGAAAGATTCGCAAAATGGAGCCAGATCATGATGGCCGGATCATCACTATGGGAGTCGGATGTGGACTTGCAGATCTCCACCGCCGACGGTACTGGACGGTGCGGACTTACCAAGTCACTGGGTTCGGATCCTGCCGAGGTGTTCCTCGAGTAACGATCGGAGTTCCTATCTGTAACTAATCATATCCTCATCCCGCCTCGCTTTTATATATAAAAATGAAACATACTCGTGTTTTCTGCAGGGTTGCCAATCTCATTGGTTTGACCAATACTCCGAGCGGAGCCGACGGACAATTGAAGCAAATGGAGTCCTGCCATTGGAGTATGATTCTGAATGAATGAATGTATGAATGTATGAACGATTGTGTTTCATCGATCACCACAACGTTCACTGCTCCGAATTACTGACCCCTAGGCTCTTCTCGTCCAATTGGCTGTTCCGCCATGAGTTCAAAGAATGCACGACCATGGTCCAAAAGGAGATAAAGGTACAACGACCCGTCTCGCTGTTTTGGTCCGTCTGGTCGAATGTCTGTCAGATATGCCATCTACTACCGGCGTGGCAACATTACCATTGCATGCTGTCGGACTAACCTATAGATTTGGAGATTTTTTTAGTGCCGCACTGCGCGTGTCACGGCGCCGTGTGTACGGGTGCCATGTGTGCGCGCCAGAGGTTAAACCTAAATGGATCACGGGTCCATTTCAAAACCGTCGAAGTAATATAATTCGTTCATATACCTGCATGAAAGTAACGTACAAGTCAGAATCCCCGAATGCAACTACTGACAGTCAGCCCGGGCCTACCTGCAACAAGTCACTACAGTGCTGTGAAGGACCACCCGCCGACGAAACTGAGCGCTGAGCGGTGCCACGATCATGCCGCATTGGACATGTTACACATTGACGAGCCCCATCGTCCAATCAAAACTTGCGGTCTCGGTCGAAAAGTCGCAAGTTGCCGAATTCCTCGCTTCTTCGTCGGAGTACGTTCTTTTTTCCGTGCTTCCTGATTGGCATGGCGTGCCATGCAAGAGCCCCACTAGGCTGGGTACTAGCGCCGAAATGGATGTGACTCAGAACCACCGTGGTCTTGAAATACAGCATCGTGTTGTTGTTACTACTATCATACGTATGCGGTCCATTCAGTGACGTAATGTATGTGACTCATCGCGCTTGTCAATAATTTCCGTCCGACGCTGACAACTAGTAGGAGCCGCGTGGGCTAGGCGTGGTCGACAAAAAGATAAGCGCTACGTATAAGCATCCGTGACACGAGCCGTGGCCCAGCTATCAGACGCGGCGGTATTTAATAGGTACTTACAAGACGCGGACCAATAGCAACAGTACTTGCTTATGTACTGCCAGTAACCATGCTATTATGTAGTGTTTTAGACTAATCCAACCTGGTAAAGCTAGTCAGCATCAGTTCTCATCGCCCCGACCAATCATAGTTCACCATCATTGGTCGTGCGGTCGGGGAAAAATTCTCGCGATCCCGCCGCGTGGTAAGCAGTGCTACGTGCTACAGTAAAGTGGCTCAGTTTGGCGCCAAGTTACGTCATCCACCAGTCTCGGTCGAGGTTGTCTTGGAAACGACCAACCTTGTCCAACAATAAGATCATCGGCGCCGTCCATTCCACCAGAATTTTGAGCTAGTTGCTGCGCCGCGATCGGTTACTTGTCAACACTGGGCCACGGTGTGTCCATTTCCCGTCCGGCGTTGGCGGGAACAACGAACAACAAACTTGCCTAGTACATGACGGAACCTTTTAGCTTAGGTTTGTGTCGAGGAGAACTTGGGTTGGCTTCTTCTAGTCGAATGATTCGGATGGTTATGATACATACGAGGATGCGGTTAGAGGCGCGACAATGACGCATATCTGAGGCGCACGTAGACTATGGCAGTGACAAGAACAGTATTTACCGCGCGGTGTTGGGTTTTTGACGTGCCTGAACCAAGCCTTTCTCGTCGTTCTGGCCCATCGGTTGAGCGAGTAAGCAATCGGGATTGAAACTTTTTGGCTTTTGCAACGCTGCTTGGCGTTGCGAGGATGGGGCATCTCGCATCCAAGCGCATCGTCGGAACACGTGGGCACGAACCTTGTCTGGCTCGGAGAATGACAGAATTTGGCACCCTCGAGCCTGAGGGTGCTGGTGATCGACGAACGTTCCGCAGCCTGTGTAAGAACAGAGGAAAATGCCCACGATTTCCATCATGCAGACCAATGGTACGCACCACGAGCTGGCGCATAACATCGGCGGGTCGTGCCGATTTGCGAAAACATCGGCCTCCTCGACGACGTTTTGGTCTCGATTCCCGTTCGCGAATCGTATATTGATGGTCGGGAAAAAGCCTAAAGCACAGACGGGGTGGAGACCAAGTGAGGTGTCGACGTGAGTCCGGTTATAAAGGCTGTTTGGGCGGCCGATCGTGAAACGTGTCGATCAAGAATCGAACCGGGAATGACCACGTCTCATATCCCGGCGGCCACCGATCGCTCCGGGGAACGTGATTGGAGGACGGCTAGCACTGTTTCAGGCAAAGCGGGCCGGCGCCGAGTAACCTAATGGTTGATGAGGAATCAAACAGGAGTAGTAACCGACAGGGTTTCAATTACTTACTAAAGCGGCTGAGCCATTGTGGTCCAGGAACCGGCTAATTTGCAAAATTACGGATCTGAGATCTGTGTGGCTAATTTCCATTTTAGGGTGTGTGGATTCCTTATTACTTGTCTCGCTGTCGGCTGCATCGCTTTTCCATTTCGTTCCCTGTCGACATGATCAACTATCAGCGGTACTCCATCGACCTACACCAAGATAACTGGTCAGATATTTTTAAGCCTCCACGCAACGAATCTATACACGACAAGCAGGCTCGCATCGTACGACAGCAGGAGGCTGCCAGGATATCAAGGGAAATAGACGATGCCATCGAAAAGTCCAGGAAACTCTTCGAGAAGCGCAAAAAGGCCATAAAAGTCCTCCTTCTCGGTACCATCTACACCATCTCACAAGTACTGCTCTCGCTCATCGCGTTCTTCACAGGCCAGGCCGAGTCTGGCAAGTCCACCATGCTTAGAAGTATGCCATCTCCTCCACCTCCTCCTTGCACAAGCGCTTACGACTCTTTGCAGACCTTCAGCTCACTTTCTCTCCAAACTACTTCCATCGCGAGATACCACTCTGGAAGGTTATCATACAGCTCAATCTCATCGTGTATGTCCTACCTTCCTCTCATCTTACCCTCTCGCATCCTCACGCGACCACAGCTCCGTCAAGAAGCTGCTCACCATCATCGAAGACGAGCTCGACTTGCAGGCTCTCTCTTCCCAGTCTTCCCGTTCAAACATTCTTGTCCCTCCCGCCTTACCCACGCTCCTTAACAACCATGGCGTCTCCGGTGCTGGACCCTCGCGCCTGACGCCCTCCACTTCCCCACCGACTTCTTCTCATGTTTCTCCCAACATGACCTCCTCGTCCAGCATGTTCGCTCATGTATCAAATGGCTCCGGTGACATTAGGCTCGACTCCAATGATCCTCCCCTGACCCAAGCCCATGCCGCCCTCCGTCTCCGCCTCCTTCCCCTCCTTAGCGTAGAGACAAACCTCGCTCGCCAGCTTCATCCCGATTTCGCCGGTCCGTCTCCGCCCCTCGCCACCTCCACTGGCTGGACGAAGTGGGCGTCTGGGGCCGGCGACCACTCTGCCAACGGCTTCCTCTTTGGAAACGACGAAATATGTGTTCGCGCTGGTGGTGCTTGGAAGAGCATTCTGGAACGGGTCGCAGGAACACCTTTGGATGATGAAAACTCGCCCACTCGCCACTCTGGGTCCCAGCCCATCGATTCCCAGTCCCCCACTATCTTGGCAAAGCAATCTATTCGCAGCATGCGACCCCATCCCTGCGATCCAACGCCTCTTCTGGAAGCGCTAGCCCCGGACATTCACGCCCTTTGGACAGATCCTGCCGTCCAGGCACTCTTGAAGCGCCGGGGCGTGCACATGGAGTTCAGCGCCGGTTTCTTTCTAAACGATATAATGAGAATCGGCAAACCCGGCTGGAAGCCAGCCATAGGTTCGTCTCCCGACATTTGAGAGGCATGCTCTAAGATGTTCCATAGACGATATCGTACGAGCAAGACTACGGACATACGGAGTGGAGGAACATCGGTTCTCGGTCGACGGTGGTATGCGTCTGCCTCGTTGGTCTTACTTTCTGCTCACTTTGTTGCTACATAGGCTCAGAATGGTACATCTATGACGTAGGCGGTAGTCGGGGGTCAAGACATCAGTGGGTGCCTTACTTTGATGACGGTCAGTTGATCCCCTTTGCTTTGAACGTAATTTGACATGATGTGCCTAGTCCAAGCAATTATCTTCCTGGTCCCGCTGGTTTTTAACCAGGTTCTCGATGAGGATAGGACAGTTAACCGATTGGTGCGTCTTGTTTCACTTCCTTATTTAGTTTAGCTTATCATCCTATAGGAAGATTCAATCAACCTTTGGAAGCAGGTCTGTTCGAGCCCCCTGCTCGCACGCACCAACATCATTCTCTTTTTAAACAAAATGGACATCCTCCAATCGACTTTGAAGTCTGGCGTCCGTGTACAGACGTTTGTACCAACCTATGGCTCACAACCGAACGATCTCGAGCATGTCGTAAGATGTACGTTGCATGAGCGCCCACTGTTACCTCCGTGATATCGGTGCTGACGATCGCCTTTGTCTCAGACTTTCGCGAGAAGTTCCGGGCATATCATGTATGTTGCATGTCGTCATTCCATCCGCTGCGTCGTGTGCTAATACGGCGCCGGTCAGAGACGGCTGTCACCCAAACAGCGAACATTCTTTTGTCATGAAACGTCTGCCATCGTACGTACTACTGGGTCATTGACACGTCACAAGGTTCCGTTTTTGACTTGTTATCCTAGGACACGCAAGCCACGCAAACTGTACTTACGGGCGTACGAGAGGGCATCCTAAGGGGCCATCTCGAGAAGCTCAGCGTCATCTAAGTTAAATATCATGTACGAGTCATTTGATCTACACGCATCAGTCCTTTTTCTTTCGCTCCCATATTCCAAACAAGCATAGTCATCCCCCACATTCACATCTATCATCAACATCACATTGGTCATATCTATCCTTTCAATGGCTTGGTCCATTCCCATTCCCGCCGCTGGAGGCTGACTGAGATCCTTTTTTTTCGTTTCCATTCTCCTCTGCAGAGGTATTATGCTTACATATAAGATACACGGGATTCGACTCTATGTCCAGGTTTCTTTTTGCCTATATTCGTATGGATAGTGTAACCTTCATAATGTAGTTTAGCTTAGAGAGAACTGGTTTGTTTGCTACATACAGGTAATTGCATGTTGCGTTTTGCTCGATACCTGAGACGCGGAGGCGGGGACGGGAATGAGGACAAGCGACGGCAAACCATGAAGATAACACATAAAATTTGACGTGCTCAGCACTGGGACATGCCACCCACGGTCAGGCTCCTCCGTCGACGTCGGGCCATCAGCCTTAGGAACAACTTGAAGGATTCCTTTAATTGGCTTCAGGGGCGTACAACGCGGTTGCCAGTGGGTGGGAGTGGGGGAGTTTACTAACTTCAAAAGGGTAAATGGGAAGGTACGATATGTGGCTTTCCGTCATATGTTACTACATTGTATGTGCATTCATGTGTACGTGCGTACGCCATGATGGTAAACATCATCTTGTCAAGCATCATCCCTGGATGACAGGGTGTGGAGTCGTCAGGTTGGTGATATTAGGCAACTCGTTAACGATAGCACATGAACAACGCTCCAAATGGAATGTCGTGGATATGATGCAATGCGTGCACGGCCGAGGGCGGGTATCAGGGTCACTTTCGGGTTTGCAGGTCTCAGGCGTTCAGGCACGAAGGGACGTAGTAGGCAGTGTACCAACGTAAATACATGACTCGGATACGCCTCGTAGATCTCGTCGGCCGGGTCCCAAATTGGGGCGTTTGGTTCGTCACGAGCGACGAGGGAGGGGAGGGGCGGAACAGACTCGGCAGGGTTATCTGCTATGTTAGTGACGGTGCTTCATAATGATCATCATATCATATCTGGGACTCAAGTATACTCACTAGCATAGAGAGCTCCGACCTTCGCTTGAATCACTATTGTGTCTGGGTTACATTGAGCTACTCCATGATATTACCAACCGATTTCTAGGAAACCACATCCTTACTAAAGAAAAGACGGAAAAAGGCAGAGGTATTTGTCGATCAATGACGTGAGGATGATAAACACAAAGTGACCCGATCATCGGGCGCACCAGTGGGGTATGGCGCGATCCGGTGCCTCAGTGTCTCCGTGATCATGATCTTGGTGCTTGGCTACCACCGAAGACCGAACATAATCTGTGATTTGTGGGAGGGATCGAGTCAGCCTTGGCATTATAATATTGTGATCAGCATAAAAATCATTGCATTAGGCTGTCGATCATATACCATCTTATTTCGTCATAATTAGGCCAAGGTTGGAGTACACATAAATGACAGCAAGTCAGGATTGAATATTGATCGATCATTACCGGAGTCCTCGGCCTCGGCCGGACAAATGTTCTTCCTGTCTCTCCTATCGGTACCGATTAATCCCCGGCCCATCATCGCTTCAAAATCAACTAGCGTCGCAGGCGGGACGGGCGAGCGTCGGACGAGTGCTGCAGGGCAGACGAGTGACGTGGTTCGGAGGCAAGAGAGGAAGCGGTGCCTCTCGCTTGCGTCGCTTGACTTTGCGGCACTAGGCTACGGAGTCGCAGGCATGAGCGGAACCACACGCCACAGTGCGTCCCACTTCAAGTTGGTCCCACTTTGTCCCGGGGCCGAGGCGTCCACGGTATATTCTGGTCAGCATCCCGACGCCCTAGAGCTTATTCTCGATTTGATATATGAATAATGTCCGATACGGTCAAGTGATCATAATGAATGTGTCAAAAGCTTGGCACGCGACGGTGAACGATGAAATTTGAGGTCTGACTCAGATTTCGACAGTGGGGGCGTTGCGGCGCTGTCACGTCAAGTCCCCGACTCTCGCACCCAAGAGAGGGTGTAACTCTTGCATTCGAAGTATGTTGAAACGAGGACAAGACACGTAGCCTGAGTGAAATTACAAGACGAGAGCAAGGAGACGGAATTTGGTTTATTTCACATGATGTCATTGTCACATGATTTTGTGCCGCTTGCTTTGGAAAATTGGTCTTTCCCAGGTTCCGCGAGCCGACAGGCGAGCCGGAAGCTCCCTAGGGTCTGGCGTGGGAGCTCGGAAAATCCCACCCAGGGGGTGGCGCACAACATGGCCACCCA
>JBBPPX010000611.1:0-10228 GCA_038092235.1 Leccinum boreale
ACAACAGCGATGCATTCGGGACGCCGTTTGTGGGTCCTTGGGTGACGAAGGTCTCCGAAAGAGACATTGTAGACCTGCTTGAAGGCTGGGAACCTCGTGCGAACGCATTAGCAAAGGTATTTGACGATACATACCTGGATCTGTTCGTAACTTTTCTGACACAACTATAGTGTGCTGAGAATCCGTCGAGGTGGGCACTACATTCTATGCGACCACTACCACATTATGTGGATGGTAGGGTTGCCTTGCTCGGAGACGCTGTAAGTCGCTTTCCTGGCTAGCCTGATAATAACTGATGTGTCCGTAGGCACATGCAATGCAACCACACTTTGGGGCAGGCGCAGGACAGGCGATTGATGTGAGTGCACCCCTGGTCAACTCCTCGTTGAACTTTATCGATTCACCGATCCTAGGATGCGTTCGTGTTGGGCCGGTTGCTGACACACAAGTTGACGAATCGAGGAAACGTCGACGATGCATTGAAGATCTACGAAGATGTCCGCCTGCCGTTTGCAAACGCAGTCGTGCAGCGAACTCAGAACGTTGGTCGCTACTATGGATTCCAGCGGGTGTCTCCGGACGGGCCTGCACTTGGTCACGATAGTCCGGAGGAGCTGGACTACGTGCGCAAGTCGATCGAGGATGCGTGGGAATGGCAAGGCGAGCCTGCGAGGGTGTGGGGCGAGGCGGAGGAACAGTGGCGCGCGAAGTGTCGAACGGGTATCAAGCTGCAGTGCCTGCTTTGATAAGCATAGTATAGACATCGTTGGAAGATTGGTCGATGACACGGCATGCAAGTTTCAACACTGGTACATATACAGTTCGGTTTATTCTTAATCGGTATGTTGTTCGTTTAATAGAATACTATAATATCAATCGTTTATAATCTTGAATCGTGCACTCTTTCCAAACATTATACATATTGAACGGACATGCATCATGCCAATGATTCAGAATCCCACTGATATCTGCATACTAGTACCGTCTCATCATATACAGATCCGCGTTTTCGAATGGCAACCCCATCAATGTGAGCCGTTCGCATAGTGCATAAGTAGCCGATGGAAGCAAGGCAACCACTATCATCACCGTGGTTCCAAATTCTGCAAACCCCGATTACCAGATGAGTTATAACCCACCGAAACTCCATGTGAAAGCTTAGAGACCTCCACATTTACATCCACGAGTCACGACCTCAATGGCATCTACATTCCACGTTTCTATCTGGTACGCTCTGGATAGCACCCCCAGAGACAAACTGCTGACTTCTCAGAAATACATAGTGGTGGAGGAATAGGCGGGCTGACACTTGCATTGGTGATGGGCAAGTATGGCAAGCACGCGGTCGAGATATTCGAAGCTGGTCCCACCATTACTACCATCGGTGCTGGAATTACCTTCTATGCCAGAACCCTGGATATCATGAAAGAACTGGGGTTGTACGACGACATCGTCAAGATGGCCGTCAAACCTCCCTTGGAAAACACAGGTTCGTCGAGCTTTCGACTCAGTCACTGTAGCTTCGAACAGCTCGTTCACGATATCGCCCACCATGTACATTTAGGTTTATTCTATAGAAAGTCTGATCAACACGACGGATATCACTGGTTCACAAGAAACTTACCAAGTAAGATCTTGTGTTGATCCACTTGTCATCCGTCTCTGACCGTACTGGAGATGGACAGTTGACGCTCCACAGAAAAGATCTAGTGGACTTCCTCTTTCGTCAGATTTCTGATTCTTGCAAAATCTACACATCCAAAAAGCTCGAATTCTACCAAGTTGATCCAGAAACAGGCAAAACAACACTGCATTTCACGGATGGTTCTACCGTCATCACTGATGTTCTCGTGGGCGCTGATGGTATTCGCTCGGCGACGCGCAAGACCATGTACAAGAACCTCGCTTCCCTTGCCCGAGATAATGATTCAAGAGAGAGATTGTCAGAGTGTGTTGATGCCATATGGACAGGGATACTTGCGTATAGGAGCCTGATTCCGATTGAAAAGCTGGCGAGGGAGTACCCCGAAGTCGGATCGCTGATGGATTTAACATTGGTGAGTCACCTCTATATTTCCCAAGAGTAGAATGCTTATCCTGAAACCCAGTATCTTGGAAGGGATAAGGTCGGGATGAGAACCTCGGACTCTTCGTGACACTGATAGATCCATCCCCGGGTAGCATTTCGTGACGTATCCGGTCTCCCAAGGGCGGCTTGTTTATGTTATCATATATATTCACGACAGGGATGCATATGGGACAACGTTCGATGGCCGGTGGGTGCAGGATGTGTCTGAAAAGGAAATTTCAGATCAATTTGAGGGATGGGAGGATCGTGCGAGGGCGTTAGTGAAGGTATCTAAATTTATGATCCTTCCTTGTTCCTTGTTCTCCTGAAATTATCATAGTGCATCGAAAGGCCGTCGAGATGGGCGTTGCATTCTACCCGAGCTCTACCTCACTATGTGGACGGCAAAGTTGTCTTACTCGGAGACGCAGTAAGCTTCGTCCAAGTTCGTGGTAGGCTTTGTAGAAACTGAACTTGCTGCAGGCGCATGCCATGGAACCACACTTTGGAGCAGGCGCAGGACAAGCGATGGAGGTGAGTTCCACCATCAATCTCTGCTACATCTCAAACCACGTTGACTCACCCTTCCCCATACGTGCAGGACGCATTTGTGCTGGGCCGGTTGCTAACGCACGAGTTGACGCATCAAGGGAACATCGTCGATGGATTAAAAATTTACGAAGATGTCCGCTTGCCGTTCGCGAATAGCGTCGTCCAACGATCCCACAATATCGGTCGCTATTGTGGTTTGCATTGTGGCTCTGCGAAAGGTCAGGACTCTTTGCAAGGTAGTCCAGCGGAACTAGATTATATACGCACAATGATCGAAGACGCATGGAAGTGGCAGACGGAGCCAGCGTGGACATGGGGTGACGCAGAGCAGCGGTGGTGCGCAAAATGTAACAGTCCCTGTGACAAAGTTCTGTAGTCGCTTTTGGCGTGCTAGGTCATCGCTGCTCTGATTTGATGAAATGTCAACCTAGTCAGAGTTCATTGTACATACATGTAGGATGTAGTTTGACATGTGCTTGCGGTGCTGTTTGATACCACTTGCGGGAGAATCGCCTTCCTGAGGCACTTCCTGTAGCAGTCTTGTGTGCGCTCCCGCCAGAGACGGCCAGGGTGCGAAACCTGAAGTATTTAAATTTGTCACAGGCTTCCCTCACGTCCGATGAAAGGAGCTGTCCCCGCTAGTGCGCCTCGCCCGCACCCCCCTTACCAGAAATAGCACGCACTTTTGATTCAGTCGAGTTGGGTGGCAGCACGTAATACTGTAGTGCTGATTCTACCGAAATTAATTGTAGGGACTTCCACGGTTCTGACACCCTGCGGAGTTAATTTATTTAATCGGAGATGATCACGGCAGGCATGAAGCTTTGAAGTATCGTGCACTCGTATACTACCGGCTCTCTACTTACTAGGCTTCTCGAAATCCAACGTCACTTCCGTTGCAGAAAATGACATCTTGAACAACGACATCCCTGCGATGCAGCAGTAAACTTGGACTGGAAGAACAGACGGCAGTGTGCACTTAGAGTGACTTCATAGTCCGCCCAGGTGGGACAATAAATGCAAGCAAGCAAGTCGCCCCCTACTCATTTTCAAGAAGAGTTTTGCTTGTGACATGGTCATGGCCCTTGAAGCAGAATAGACTCGCTAATTATACACATTCAAGTGTGCTACCGAGGATTCTATGTTTGCAAACAGGCTTATCTATTGTCATAACATTTTTCGGATGTATCATGTCATCCAATCCAACAATTGTTCGCGCACGCGGGGTCCATGGGCCAACTTCCTGCCAAGTTCTGCAAAGTACGGCAGGCCTTAGTTGCCCGGTATCCCCTTCGAAACTCCATTTGAACGCCAGAAAACTATCCTCGACCACGTCTACATCACGACCCCGATGGCATCCAATGCATTCCACGTTGCCGTCTGGTAGGTTCTGGACGGTCCGCGAGACTAATCGCTGACTTCTCAGATATAGTGGCGGAGGCATAGGCGGGCTAACGCTCGCTTTGGTTATCTCTAAGTATGCCACTCAGGCTCACACAGTAGAAATTTTCGAAGCTGCTCCCACCATCACCACCATCGGTGCTGGAATCACCTTCTATACGAGGTCCTTCGAGATCATGAAAGATCTGGAACTGTACGATGACTTCGTCAAGATGGCCCTCAAGCCTCCCTTGGAAAACACAGGTTTGTCGAGCTATGGGTTGGATCAATCTAGCTTCAAGTTCATTTTGAGTCACAACAGTGCTTAACACTAGTAAAATCATTAGGTGCAATATATAGAAAGTCTGATCAACGAGACGGGTACCACTTGTTCACAAGAAACATATCAAGTGAGATCTTACGTCGTCTCGCCCGTGGTCCGCCTCTAATCATATTTGCAGGTGGGCAGTTGAGTGTCCATAGAAAGGATCTAATAGACCTTCTTCTGCGTGAGATCCCTGATTCTTGCAAAATCAACACATCCAAGAAGCTCGAATTCTATCAAGTTGATCCAGAAACAGGCAAAACAACACTGCATTTCGCGGACGGATCGACCGTCATCACTGATGTTCTCGTGGGCGCTGATGGTATTCGCTCGGCGACGCGCAAAACCATGTACCAAAACCTTGCTTCCAGAGCCGGAGACGATGGCTCGAGAAAGATGTTGCTAGAGTGTATCGAACCCGCGTGGACGGGTTTGCTCGCGTATAGGAACGTAATTCCAACTGAGAAGCTAGTGAAAGAGTACCCTGATGTCGAGGCGCTGATGAGCATGACAGCGGTGAGCCACTTCTACATTTCCCACTACTGGGGTGCTTATCTTGACATCCAGTACCTGGGGAAAAACAAGGTCAAAGTGATGCAACTTCAAACTCTGTGTGGCGCTAATCAAAGATTCATTGGCAGCATATCATAGCATATCCGGTCTCACAGGGGCGGCTGATCAACATTATCGCATATATCCACAACAGGGATATGTTTGGGAAGCCATTCCATGGTCGGTGGGATCAGGACGTATCTGAAAATGAGATTTCAGAACAGTTCGAAGAATGGGAGGATCGTGTGAACGTGTTAGTGAAGGTATAGGAAGAAGATATCTTTACTGGCTTCTTCCTTTTCTGAAATCATCACAGTGCATCGAGAAGCCGTCGAGGTGGGCACTGCATTCCATTCGGGCACTACCACATTATGTGGACGCCAAGGTTGTTCTACTCGGAGACGCAGTAAGCTCATTTCAGTTATGGCAAGACTCGCATACACTGAAAATACCGTCGCAGGCGCATGCTATGGAACCGCATCTTGGGGCGGGCGCAGGACATGCAATAGAGGTGAGCATCACTATTCAACTCCCTGTATATCGATTCACCTTTCTCTACACCTGCAGGACGCATTCGTGCTGGGCCGATTGCTGACGCATGAATTAACACATCAAGGGAATATCACGGATGCATTGCAGATTTACGAAGACATTCGCTTACCGTTTGGGAATAGCGTCGTCCAACGATCCCGCGATATTGGTCGCTATTGTGGTTTGCACTTTGTCTCCACGGATGGTCTGGACCCTAGTCCAGCGGAACTAGATCATACACGTACTTTGATCGAGGACGCATGGAAATTGCAGGCGGAGCCCGCTTGGGTGTGGGGTGAAATAGAGGAGCGCTGGCACGCAAGATGTAACAACGCCTGTAATGATTTGTAGATCTCTGGGAATCGAATGACATGCTTGTTACGGTCAGAGCTCACTTTATCATGGGCAGTTCACTGTGCGCACACGGTAACGTAAGATTTATGTTTCTTTTTCCCATCTCACAACCATGGATATACTACTCACCGAGACTGTTCTTTATTACTGGGATATCATCGACCTCTCCATTCGCCTCCAAGAGAGTGGCCAAGCATCAGCCGAAAATAATGTTTTCGCAAATACTGGAGAAATCAACGACTGGATTGACAAAGTTAAACGAGCGACAAACGGCGAAGATTCCAAACAACCTCCTCAGCACTCACCAACAAACGAGTCTGGCAGCTCTCGTTGCCCAAGCTCCGTCAGTTCTACTTTAGACTCTTTGGTCGAGTCCTCTGGCGCGTCATCGGTTGTGACCAACCTCATATTGACTGAAACCGACGACGACCTCGTCTGCACGTCCTCTGACGCCGAAGATCGTTATCGCCGTCAATGCAACTCGGGTCACCAGGTCGAACGCAATATGTATTTACAAAGTACGAAAATTCGCAAGAAACGTTCACGCCCAAACTTCGAGGTAAGTCGTTAAACAAATCCGAGTCCTGCGCTCGCAAATATTGCTACATATTAACCGACAACGTGCCATAGGGAGATACGCAGGAATATCAGGAATCGAGCGCACCACCGTCCAAGCGATCCAAGCCCGCGTGGCAACGTGTCAGCTACTCTTCGAGTCATTCTTTGACTCACGACGAAGACCTCTTTCGCTTCCGCTGAAGGCAAGTCCTACCCTCTGTTCATATATATGCTTGATCATAATATTACATCGTTTTCAGTCGTTTTCCGGTCTGTTCTCCATCTTCAAGTTACAGATGGACTTGCTGCTCACCGTAATCACTGATACTCCTCTCGTCCCCTTTGCACTGCCTTCGCATCCTTTAAACACTTACACCGTGCTTTATCTCTCTGACTAATATTTACTAATGCACTACAGCACATAATCGACGAATCTCGCTAACTGAAGATCCCATGGAACACTGCGAGATGGTTCCATTGTTGAACGACCCTTGAATCATCGGTGGAAGGTGCTGATACTGCTCGTCTCTGGATAAATGATCCAGATGGCGCGAGAGAGTTGAATACTCGATGGGCGAGAAACGAACGGCCGTTGAAGCAAGTGGAGCACTACTTAGCGTGGCGATCATGGCAAACCATCTCACAGGCGCTGCGCGACAAGAAAAGAAAAGACAGCAAACTCCAGCAGTGATATGGCGAGTGCACATTCAAGACATCACAGTTGTTACAACGCAGGACTTGAACAGCCTGGAGAAAATACATCCAATGTGGTGATACATCGTTCGTGGTAACACTGGATGACTAGCTACGTTTACCGTTGTTGGCTGTCGCCTTCTTCTTTATCTCTGCCGCTTTGGCTGTACGAGTGTCTGTTAATGTTGTATGCAGGGTCGTAAGATGCTAGTGACACAAACCTTCTGCCTCGGCCAAGCGTCTGGCTTGTGCAGCTTCACGATCTTCCTTGATCTTCTTCAGCCGAGCGAGATCCGCCTTTGCTTGGTCTGTCTGGCCAGCAAGATGAAGCTAGATGATCGAATGTGATGCCAATATTTCTGTCGCCGAGTGCATCATCGCTTACCTTCCAATAACGATCCTTGGCTTCTTTCTTTTCCTTTTCATCCCTAAAGACGAATGATTACAGCCGCTTATGATATCCGACCGGCCAACGTTTTATTAGGCTTACCTTTCCTTGCGAGTCAGTTCTCGAGAGCCAATGTCCGAGATGTTGAGTTTCTTCTCGATGTGATTGGGGTTGATGAGATCCGCGTCCTCGTCGTCCTCGTCGATCCCTTGTTTCTGGGCGGCCTGTTTCTTCTTGAGCTCACGTCGTTCAGCACGCGTCAGTTCAGGCTGGGCGGTGGCACTCGGTCCAGCCCCTCCCTCTTCTTCTTCTTCTTCTTCCTCTTCTTCTAACGCATCGTCATCGTCATCTTCCTCGTCTTCGTCGCTGTCGTCGCTGTCAGCGTCCTTAGGACGGGACCTATGCAAAGATGATAACAAAGGCCGGACGCTGCCAAGTGGCAAAAGCACACGTACGATCTCGGTGCAGCTAAGTTCTCATGATCAAGATGCATGTCCTCGCTTAACGTGCCATCCACGCCGTCAGCACCGTCCGATCCGTCTCTCGATCATATCACACGGCGCTTACCTGAACTTCCTACCGCCACCGCGCTTGGTCTTGAACTTTCCTGGGAGTGAAAGCGCATTTTCAACACCCAAGAAATAGAATATATGAGAAAAAACACACCTGATCCTCTAACCATGGTTCGATAATGAGATGTGTTCGAATGAAAGGAACGTTCTTGAAGTTGCGCGGAAGTATGTACTAGATAAGAGTCAACCCCAAATCTAGAAATCAACACGTGTGCTTACATCAGCATCAGCTCCAACGAGTCCTTCCGGCCAAACCATTTCAAAGGATTCACTCAGAATATCATGACAACGATACCGTCCCGCCTCGCGCAGGTCTCGCGCTTCTCAAGCAGCCCTGAAGAGGCTCGCAAACGTGTTATAGACCTCTACAGAGGCTGGATTCGAGCCGTGAGCGTTTCCTCGTAGACTCTGACCAGCTTGTTACATGGCTGACAGCTTCCACCACCGGGAATGGTACTTTTGCATGCGACGTAGGCGCCCGAAATCGTCGCCTCGTACGCAATACCTGTCACACCTGCCTACGTCCGGCACTGCATCCGCCAGAAATTCGAAGCCAACCGACACGTTACCGATCCACGCGCGATCGAGGTGCTCATACACAAGGGACGCCAGGACCTCCAGGAGACACTCAACACCTGGAAGCAGACTGATCACATAATGGGCATGGTCCTCAAGTTGGACGAGCGGTCGCAGCGCACGTTCTTGCAAAAGTTTTTCGAAGGTGCGTGGTGCTGCTCGTCGTTGCGTGAGTGGACGCTGACGTCGTGAGATAGGCCGAGACGAGGATGCTGTTCGCCCTGCTGCTTCTGATGTCGTATAATGGGTTGTACAACGGTTCCGTCGCGTTGGAAATTGCACAATCTAATGTCCAGACCGTCTTTGCAGAATTACTTCGTGATTCCGTCCCTATCCGATCTTTTCTAGGTGCCTTGCATGCGTACTCTATCCCAAGACATAAGTTGTGACCAGTCAAAGCGAACCACGACCCCCGCACTCTTATTAAAGTGATGAGTATTTTGCTCCAAATCCTAGCATATCGCTGTTCATTGTAAATATTCTTCCCGCATGGATCAGAGAGGATAAAATCAGTTCCAGGAGGGAGAGTTTTCCCAGGCGCACAAAAGGCATGTTATGTGCAATGAAGACCGCACTGAGGGCTGGCGCACCGACCAGCGGTATCGCAGGCCTTTGTGTTGTGCGTTCCGCTCTCTGATTGCGAAGCGGGTACGATGGGATGAGTCACTCCTCGAGGAATGAAATGTGTGAAAATACAGTGGTGATTGCATGATTCGTCGGCCGAAAGTTAATCGCAATTCCAGCACCTCTTTCTGTATGGTAACGATCTGGAACAGTCTCTCGCCTTAAGGCAATTCGAACGAGTGCTATGTAGACGAGATGGAAATGATCGGCGTGGCCTGTGTATGAGTGAGCTTCGAGGCATTAATTATTTAATGAGGTGCATTTCAGATTTACCATGTCTGCTACAATGTGCATCCCATTGTTGGCACTGGCGTAACAAATGACTGCAGTCAATAGTGTGCTGGAGTATAACAGCGCCGCATCAACGTTCAACAATGATGCGGAGAACTGGCATCATTGTAATCTGCCCCGGGGGTCGGAAGGCCGCGACACCGTGTTCTGTGGTCCAAATACGATACGCCAGGAGCCTTAGCATTCTGTTCAGATCTTCACCGAAATCAGACGCAACGACGTTAATATGCTCACCAGCACTGAGCAAGTTGGTCGTGAGCGTTGACGAAAAAAACAGTCCAGTATACCACACAGACTGGAAAATTGCTGGAGGACAAACTGCATCATGTTCTGAAAGCCGCCGTCATTTACGATTGGCCGGACGATTCAATCCAAGCAAAGGAAATTCAATGCAAAGTCCATTAAGCCAAGAGGTAGCCACAACCTGATCCCAAAGTAAATATCACCACTGAACTAATCTATCACTAATAAGTTTTGTATGCTTAGCCCGAGAGGACGTTAATGGGGGAGCAGCCAACAGCGACAAGACCGTCCTAACCATTTCATTCACATGAAATGTCTCGCTAGGATCAAGTTTTTAACACTCACAAAGTGGTTGTTCTCGCAGCAAACAGGCTGCTGCTTGCAGCTAGAACCAACTCCGGCGATGCCGGTGCAGCCCAATCCAACAACAGCCTCAATCTCAGCGACAACACTTCCGACCAAGGCACCAATGCCCTGCGAGTGAATCTCGTCCTGGATCGCTGGCGTGTTGTACTAGAAGA
>JBBPPX010000612.1:0-10224 GCA_038092235.1 Leccinum boreale
GATTTACCGGTTTGAAGCTTGCTTGCGGTGCTGGTCATCATGTGGACGGAAGAGAGTGTGGTCTTTGGACATACGGTGCGACTTATATACTGCACATATGAGTCAATCGAAATGACAGGCGAACAAACTGGATCGTTGAACCCGAGATGACGCGTAACAACAATTGGTACCGGCAGTGTCCGGCACGGCATCTTCTTCGAATGACGTGTACCACGTCCAACCCTTGCCAGTGTGCTTTCGTAGAAAATGGTCGAAGTCTAGTAGAGAGTGAAACATACAGCGACTCCGAGTCCTCCTCTCCTTCCCGAACGAGGGAAGGCAATCGGACAAATACTCGCCTTCGTATTGGTAGTCTATCGTATCCTATGTTTGATCTGTCTTCGTTCCGGTCCATCATAGTGTATACCGATACCCACTCCATTGATCTCCCTTCTCCCTCTTGGCCTCTTCCACACTCCAAAATCGTCCATTCGCCTCCAACCCCCCGTCGGAACCCTCGATCACCTCGTCCCTCTCCCCTCGGTCTCGTCGTGCGTTCTCTGCCTTGAGCAAAAACATCATAACTGCCGTCGAGATCAGCCCAAGGAAAATGTACATCAGTACGAGTCCGTGTCCCATGGGGTACCACGGCGTTTGGGTCGCACGGTAGACGTTGGAGCTGATCGCGCCTTGGATACTCCCTCTGCAAAAGGCGTTGGCTACTCGTCACGCACGCAAGTGTTTTAGAGCAGGTATGCACGTACGCAGAGACGACCATCCCGATGGTAACACTGCGCTTATACGACCCTTCGACGTTATTCGCGACCCATGAGCTGTATTTCGTGAACGTAACATGTGAGCACGTTCCACGGGAATTCTCGTATTCAGGACCTGCACTCACGCTGTGTTGGCTATTTGCGTGCACGTGAACATCAGTTCCCAAACGCCCCAGATCAGTGATCACTTACAAATACATGGATAAATCCCACTATGAAGTCGATAATCAGGTCGTGCGACCGTTCGCAGGGGAAACGTGCTCACCCAGCTGCTAAATATACCGCCACGTATGAGAGTGTGGCGTTGCGGGATACCACCAAAATGATATACCCCACCGCAGCTGTAAGTATGTACGAAAACGATTCAGCATTTGATTCAATTGGGCGATCAACCAATGGCGTACCGACAGAGAAGCAAGTCCTGCAGTGGCGCAATTGAATCGTAATTCACGCGATATCAAATGGGAGCATCAAGGACATACAAATTAAACAGTCCACGGTTTCCGTAACGGTCGGCCAAAAACCCGACAGCACAGGTGGCTATACATGCCACAACGTACACTGGGACCGTCAACAAGTTTGCAGCGGTCACCTGGTAGCCTAACCCCCCGGAATCAGACCATAATCAGTTGATATTTTTACACAAGGTCCACTCACCGAGCTATCAACAGAAATTTTGACCGGATAAGTACATGCCAGGGTCAAGAGCAAGAATAAACCGAGCCCGAGGACAAAAACCTAACTTACCTGGGAGATGATGCTCGGCAAGAACAGCGCAAAGGCGTACAACGCCATGTCGCATCCAGAGTATATCACGACTGAATCGTTTGTCTCGGTCACCCCAGCGCGTCAATCACGCACAACGAAGTTTCGGGACGTACGGTAGATATGCGTCTTCCAGTCCGTCAGGCTCGCCAAGATATTTTGCCACTTGAGTTTTTCCCCCGTCGCGCTGAATTGGTTGTCCCCCTGTAGTCTCCGGATGACGACGGTGCGCTCCGCCTCAGTCAAGAATGTGGCATTGTCTGGAAAATCGACGATGATCCAGAACGAGAGCGCGCTCGCGACGACGGTGATGAGGCCCTCGATGATGAATATCCAAGACCAGGCCGCTTTGCCTCCGACGCCTTCTAATTTCGAGATCGCCACCTGGAGCAACGCCCGCACGTCGAGTAAGACACTGATGGAGGGAGAACAGAATAAAGTATGCCTACCGCAAGGAGACCGCCAAACGCCCCGGACACTGTTGCTGCGGAGAAGAATATTGCGAGCCTCAGACCGAACTCGTTGCGCTTGTACCAGCTATTCATGCGTCATCTCTCACCCGTCAAAGATTGGGAGAGAGCGACGTACCATGAAAGGTAGTACGCTACGCCTGGGTAAAACCCCGCCTCGAACATGCCAAGCAACCATCGCAGTGCTGTTGGACCAACGATGTCAGGCAACGTGGTTTCTTTATTGCACGGTGATCACGCACCCATGAGGTTGTTAAAATTAGTCACGAGACCTTGCATTGTCTGCCAGTGCGCCAGGGGACAAGTGGATTAGATTAGGATTATATGCTGATGCGAGGTGCGTTTTAATGTTGTTTTGTGCGTACCATGATAATTCCCCACAACAGCATGAGGAGAGATAACCAGATAGAGGGTCGTAAACGTTTCAGCATGACGTTAGAGGGAACCTTGGCAGGCGTCGGGTGAGTTACAGCAAGGGGACGATTAAAAGGACGACTCACTTCAAAAAGGGCATACGAGATGAAGAAGATCGTTAAACAGAGCAAGTATTGCGTATCCGTCAGATGGAGGTCCGCTTCCATGTTATATAACTATGTCGGTGATGTGGTGAATGTGTGCGTCAATGGGAGGAGAAGCTAAGAAACATGGAATGTCCACGAATATCTACCTTGGCATTCCCGATGCTCGTCCGATCGAGAAACGAGAGCAGATATAAAAACGCCAACCAAGGAATGGTGCGTGCGTCCACCTTGCGCATCAGTTTTCGCTCGTCGACGGCAGAAACATCCACATCGGCATTATACACTGCCGCGCTCAGGGTGCATTTCACACCGTCTTCGATCTGGGTGGTGTATTCCTTCTCCGATGGGGTCTGAGAAGACGAGGGTGACGTGTCGCCGTCTAGGTTGGATATGGCCATAATCTTCCACTCGGACCGCCTAGCCTGAGGTGCTTAGTGGTCGGCGGTTCGAAGGAAAAGTACCAAATGACGGCAGATTGAAAAAGAGAGGGCTTTATGGCTTCAATTTGGGATGTGTGTGAGAGTCGACAAAAGAGTGTCAGATCCGATGCGAAAGGCAGTCATCTTTGCCTCTCTGTTCGTAATGCAGACCATCTCACAGGTCAATGTATCGGTGTACTAATCTTGGATCGATCGAATTATATCGTGCATTCGTGCTGTGTGACCGCCGGGGTAAAAGGATGCGTGAGCGTGGTATGAGATAGAGGTTAGGCGAAAAGCCTATTTCCGGTCCGGATCTGAACCCGAACCTGTCGGGCGAGAGCGCGCTGTGTGGGCGGGCTGGGCACCGTACAGCGTAGCTCGTCACGACAGGTGTCGAGTGACGCAGCGTCGGACAGCTGAGTCGGGCGAATGTCTGGCCGTGAGCTGAGAGAAGTGGTGGGCGGGTGCGAAAACGAATGTATCGAGGACTACTGATTTGAAAGCTAAGACAAACCATTACGTAGGAGCGACGAGAAGAAAGGAAAGAGGAGACAGACACTTTGCTTCTCACGCGCAGATCAAATCCTGCGCCCGCCTCGTACCTTCGCACAGGCCCCGCATCTATATGTGGAACGGGCACAATTTGAAAATCTTGCCAGCTAATGCATTGATAAGGGCATGGAGCTCCTGAAAAGATTATGGGGTGGCTTACCTGCTCAGCGCTCAGCGTCGGGCAACAGAGACGTTTGACGGCAAGGTGAATGTAAGCACGAAAAGTGCACCCGCGGGGTCAAGGTTTGCCTGGCAAGTTCTGAATCCGAGGCGCGTTGCGTTGGAAACCGCTGTAAATAGCTCGACCCACTAGACAGGACAGATGAAGTCGGTACACAGTACGGAATTTGTTACCCGAACCAATGCGTGTCGGATAACTGGGAAAATACGAGTATCGACAATGACTGAACCCACGGTACACCCAGATGAGCCGGTCGGCGCCAAGCTAATTACAGGCGGCCAAGTGCCATTCCCACAAGTTGGTTCCGCTCTCGAGCAACACTGATCGGAACTAACACTTACGCAAGGAACTAAGACGGTTCATGTGACCTTATCTATCTTGTACTGCATATGACTTGGCAAGAGTTGGCCGTAGAATTCCGGGAATATGGGCACAACATCGATCTAACATGTTGGCAAGGGAGGGAGTGCCGGGAGTGCGTGAACAGTACCAGGAACGAACATTTGAGCAGACGTAGATTTAAATATGTCGTCTGGATGCTTGGTTTCATTGCCTTCGCGAGGACCTGGACCTGAGAGTTGTTCCCCCCGAATTTTCAATCGGTGAACAATTTGTTCCAGAATCCAGATGTCGTTTGTTCTATCGGTTTACCCAGCATGTGCTGAATTCAAGTGGGAGTTCAGAGATACTGCCCACAGTGGACAAGACAGAGGGCGAATGAACGCGCGAGCATTGGGCAATGCGTGGTTGCAGGCGAAGCCAATCGCAAGCACTGGCCGTAGAGTCGTGAGACTGGACGTTCTGCAAATGGCGGAAACGCGCAAGACCTGGTGTTCCGAGTGTCAGACTACAACCCTACTGCGGAATGGATTCGTTGCAGCGAGTGTGTGAGCCACATTGGAAAGATGGCATAGAAAAGAAAAGAAAAGAATACTGAAGCGTAAACCATGAATGAAATTAAAACATGCTGTGGTTGCAGCTGAACATATCCTCTGCTGCTAGTTTGGTCACTCGGCCAATCCAACAAAATCATGTCGCAATCTTAATGTCATTCTTGCAGCGACTCGATTTCTCGCGTGCTTTGAGCGAGGTATCCCTCGTAAAAATCCTGAGCATGATACTGTTCTGCAAGACAATGTCGTCGGCATTCCATGTTCACTTGGAGGATCTTAAATGGACTAATCACCTGGTGTCTTCGCCATCGCCCTGAAACGCCCGACAACTTGTCCGTTGTACTGGATCGCAGCAAGTTGGACGTGCTTGATCGTCCCTATCAAGATGATCAATACCCGGTCGGGTTTGGTGGGACGACAATGACGAACCTGAAACGTGCACGACATGCGGAACGACTCGGACGCCATTTATGGACGTGAGCAGGGCCACGGCGCCCCACGCGATGGTATGCTGGTCACGCGCAACGCGAACGATGCAGAGACGTGTCGTCGGTGAAAAGTATTTGACTATCCTTAACGTGCTCGCGCGTCAGAACGGGCAATCGTTTTCAACTAGTTTTTTTTTTGGACTTGCCGGACATCGAACTCCCGATGGCGCCCCACCCCGTGTTGCCAAAATCCGAAATGACGCTTTGTCGGAGGGCGGCATAGACGTGTTTGGCGTCAAACGAAGCACTTGATGAAGAAGGCGCAGATTTATCGCTCGAGAGGGATATAAACTCGATGAGCAGCCATCTATTCTGTGTGGGCAAAGGAGGTTTGCCATGACATGCGTGCACAACGAGCTGGAACTCACTTTGAACCTAACCATTGTTAGTAGTTACAACTTGAAAGAGGAGTCCGTTTTTGCTTATGTCATCGAAGCAATGTCCTCTTTCCTCCGTCCTGACTTCATCCAAAGATTCTTCGCCCGTTCCTACTCGGCAGGCTCTACCCATGTTGACCCCGTGTCAAACACACACTTTAAAATCACGCTCCGGCGCTCGGCCATCGCGCTCGGCGAGCGCAAGAAAGAGACGCTGACCGCGCTCGGGTTGCACAGGCGCATGCAGACGGTCTATCACGAGCACACGCCCGAAGCCGCAGGCAAAATTCTCAAAGTGAAGGAGCTCGTCGAGGTGCAGAACGTCCCTGCGAGCGCTGTGCGGACGCAGTCGGAGCAGCGGTGGGAGCGTAGAGCGCCACGGGGGTACTCCGTTGGCGGCTCGCGGCTAAGAGGAATATAGCCTGGGGTATGTTTTTCTAAAAAAAGAATAGTTTTGGTGTGCTTAACTGAGAACTTCAGTTTCCATGATCGTTTTGTAGATTTACTTTTTTTTACCATCTTACGGTATACCAATGAAGGTAACCTGCGGGACTCATGAGAAATGCCGCATGCCAAATAACCCTGAAATGCACAACGAGTTTGCTGCACATCGGGTCACGCGTTGTGACTTTTGGGCAGACTCGCCAGAGCAAGTATTAGAGGAGGCGGAATACAAGTGACAGCTACCACTTTTACACGTCTGACGTGGGAATCACAAGTGGTCCTCTGGCCATGCTTCAACCCCACGCGTTCGGAATAGACTATCAATGTTAACACCCTATCGTTCCAGGTGGTTTCAAACCAGACACTCCGCTGCTGCAGCCGAGGTCTCGTTAACGCATCACATTTCCTGCTCAATTACTCCCAGAGTCTTGTTCCCTGACCTGTCTTCTATATGGTTAGAAACTCTTCATTCCCAATGTTGACTTACCCAAACGAGAGCGTTCCCGACACACTGACTGAAATCTCATCTCTTGCATTCGGTCAAGCCGCTGACCGAGTAGCCCACGTTCTTCGCCCCGCGTCAAGGTCTGGATGGGGAGGTTGTCATGATCATCGCCATATAATATTGCACCATGCTGTTCTCGTTGGCTTATAGCATCACTGGATGTGTTGTACGTTCACATCGAGCCTTTTTTCTTGATCTGTTCTCATATCTCGGTGTAGTCATCTCCCGTTTCATCTCGAAATTCTGCTGCGGCTGTGGTAAACATGATGAAGAAGACAAACTGTACACGTATATCGTGACGCTTAATTACGCGCACAAAGCACTTGAACAACGACATCTTCCGTGAAAACGAAGGACGCCGATGTTAGTGACCCCTACATTGCAATATGCATTTCCGCGACTTGGAGCGGAAAGCGCGGACGATTCTTTTGTACATTATCCTTGCGCAGCAAGGCGTCCTGACTTGAATTCTCCGGTTCTCTACCTTCACTCCTCGGGTAGCACCGGTCTCCCTAAACCCATTGCGCACAGCTGCAGAATTTAGATTCAATGGATATCGATTCGTACGTCATCTCTGCACTTGTGACGACGCAGGGTTATGATACCCCTCAGCATTGAATCATTTAAACTGTAATCTTCGTGCTCCCTGTCGTATCGGCTCCATGGTCTCGCCTTCGTTTCATGCCCTTGGATTCCTCACCCACCTTTATTTACCGATTGCGTGCGTCGTCTCTGTCGTTTTCCATTTCCCGTGTTCAATAAAGGATCCGTTCGCATCACTGGTGATGCCCACGAGCGACAACATGATCGAGTAACTGGAGAAGACGGCCTTTACACAGTTCCGACGTTCCTTGAACAGATGGTCGAGTCACCAGAGGCTATCGAGAGTCTCGAGAAAGTAGATGCCGTTGTACGTGGGACCCTATACATATATTTCATTCTCCAAGCGATTCGCAGGTGGCCAGGCCTATGCCTGTCATGTAGAATCTGGTCTACACTTATGAAAGTATTCCCAACTGCGACATGATAACAACAAAATATCAACACGGATCGTACTACTAGGTAACCCATTATTCACATGCATTCTCCATGATGAGCGAAGCCACAGATTCGGGCCAATAGGCAGGCACCGACAAGATTTTCCATGCAGAGTCAATGCATGCAAAAGCTCCCCATTTGAATTCTCACGACGATATTTAATTGCGTGCGACTGGCAGAGTGCTTGCGTGAATTTTGTGAAGAGGTCGAGGATCATTCTTTGCGTCGAGTCGAGTCAGTCGACGGCCTGTTTACTACCCACGTCACGATCTACCCATTGACACGCCACGGATACCGATTCCAGTACCGGTCCGAGGCGAGTGTCCCCGGCACCGCAAGATAGAATGAAAGAACCAGTCACTTGCATTTTGCAAGGTAGAGAAGCTATTGCATAATGGGTACACTCCATCCTCAGCATTACTTAGGCTGACAGGGCACATTTAGGTTTGTTCCTTTTCTATGTACCCTTGATCCTCGGACTCAAACCTCCCTTCTCCTTGTTTACAGGGACTTTGGAACCATGATTGAGATCAGAGTTGCGATGGAAGTCACCATCCCAATCCAGCCTTGTCCGAAGCAACCGCGCCACCCATGTCAAGGCAAGCAACACCGGTACTTCCACCAACGGCCCAATGGTGGCAGCCAGCGCCTGGTCAGAGCCAACACCATATACCGCAATCGCCACAGCGATCGCCAGTTCCTGGTCAAAACGCAATACCATGAGCAAACCTGCTCATATGCACTACGAGCGCAGCACACTTACAAAGTTGTTACTCCCAGCTGTGAAAGCCTGGACAACTGCCACCTCGTAATCAAAAGTCGGACCTGCAGAGTTTCCGCGCCGGGATTCCTTCCGAACGAAATAGTAAATCAGGCTGAACGCCGATGTCCACATGATGCCAAAGTAGAGGATCATCGGGACGAAGATGCGGAAGACAGGGCCCAGGTTGTGTACGATGTGGTGTCCTTGGTAAGCAAACATGACGATGATGGTGTATAAGAGACCGAGGAGCGCGAGTAGAGAAAATCGTGGAATGAATACGTCATTGAAGAACCGTCTCGAAGTGAGGCGTATGAGGGTGAAGCGAGTGATCACTCCCGCTACCAAAGGGATGCCCAAGTACTTCGCAGCAAGAACTTCTCAGCAAGGAACACATGTCGATGTCAGCGATCGACCTACAATAAGTACCGAGATTGCTACCGAACCATATTGGAGGCGCAAGGTCTGGCTGGAGCCAATTACGTCGATAAAGAGTACCGCGTATGGCGAGTAGAGTACGATTTGCAATAGCGAATTTGCGATGACGAGGAGAGCACAATAGTCGGCGTCTCCGCCTGCAAGCTGGTTCCATATCATGACCATAGCGATGCATCGCGCGATCCCGACCATGATGACGCCAGTGCGATATGTAGGGAGATCTGGCAACGTCGCCCACGCCAACCCGAGCATTACGAAAGGACCGACAACCCAATTGAGAACGAGACTGATGCCCATGTGTACCCAGAGTTTTCTGGACAGCATAATGTGACCCAGAGCTTCATAGCGGACTTTAGTCAGGATAGGCCACATCATGACGAGCAGTCCGATTGCAATGGCTGAGAAAGACGAAGTTTAGAGTGCGCTGTGAACCGATCGAGTGGATGGGGTTGCTCACGAACAGAAACACTATCGAGTTTTACCGTGTCGAACGCCGTTTGGATCCCAGGGACGAAGTTACCAATGAGAACGCCGACAACCATGGATACCAGGATGAGCGGCGTCAGCAGTCGGTCAAAGATACCTAGCTTTTTGAAGAGGACTACAGAGCTAGTCAGCGACCGTCTCTTGTCTTGAGCGCAAATCATGAAACGAACCCCTGGGTGCGTCTGCGGAGGCACCTTCGAGTGCCTGAGGCGTGCAATTGCAGCTGGCTGCGACTTGACCTTGGTCGTTGGTGCACATGATAGTAAGTGTTCAAGCCGGATACAAACGAACAGTGTCATGCAGAGACAGTATTTAAATGGTGTGACTCAGGTGCCTCATTTGCATTACTAACACTGTCAGCGGACATGGGAATCCGGGTTTTAAAAAAAAGATGGGTTCTGCCCAGGCTCCTTCACCCCGTCGTGGATCGTGTGACTCACAAGCAGTACCTTCGGACGGTTTTGAAACGCACGTGAAGTCGAAACGCACGTTCGTTAGCACGGTACACCCATGAATTCGACGTTACAGGCACTTGGCATCGAAGAAGGAAAGGCAAGTATGAAAATTTGAAATGATCATGGGAGCAGAAACGGGAAAAAAGTAGTAGTGCAAGTTCAAGAAGAAATGATCAGTGTTTGAGGTGCCGTCGAGCGCGTGCTACGCAGGGAAAATAGTCTATGATATCAATGGCAAGTATGAGAACAGGCAGCGCAGCGCCGCAAGGAACAGCAGCAGTTGGTGGCCACACTGTCCCACCTCGGAGCCACATGACACCGCGCAGCAGCAGCGTCGCACCTATACACATGAACATCCACTCAGCGAAACGGGGCACAGTCTGCAGTGCTGAGCAGTGCCGTCCCAGCTCCACCCCCTAGCGCACCACGGAGCCGGAACGGACGAAAAGCACGTGGGGTAGACGCCGAGCAGCACCGTGCAGCGGGAGTGACGGTTGTGCAGGGGAAGTTGAAAGAGCATGAGGGGCATCGGTCCGAGCGAAAGGGAGCGGTGGAGTGCGATAGTGGCAGTCTTACCTCCGTCTATGTCCTATCGCTGCCGTGCACATCGATCAGAGGGAAACCGTGATGGGGCTCAGCATGAAGCGCAGTACCAATGGAGCGCCGAGCAGGGC
>JBBPPX010000613.1:0-10188 GCA_038092235.1 Leccinum boreale
GACAATGTGAGTCCCATCAGGTGAATAGGCAACAGAGTTGATCCATTCTTGATGACCTGTTATGACATGAACCTCAGCTGGCCAGTTTGCAGGATGCCCAGAGATGATGGATGCATGTTTTTGCAGGTGATTAGACCAGAGTGCACAGAGTGGAGAGCCAGAGGGGGTTTGAGGCATGGCAGACAGGTATAGATGGCAAGTGGAGTCTCTTAGGACAGGAGCAAATACTTGGATGAATTGAGATGCCTCTGATGTTATCATGCCAAGTTCATGGTCCTGTCATCATGCATATTCAATATTGATCACAAATTGTCATGGATCATCTCACCTTGGCCCACTTTGACAGACTGTTGCAGGCCTCTATGGCAGATAAGATCATTGTCTGTGGTGAGATGACTGAGAGAAGACTGATGGCTTCAAGCCAGTAGGGGAGGGAATTTTTGAAGAAAGATGCAGTCTCATGCCACACATCTTGGTCAGGGGTAGAGTTTTGCAGGTGAACCATCCAGTATTGACAAGGGTATGCCAACTGAGGGGGAAAGGCTTGTGTTACTCGACTTGGCAGATCAGGGATAATGGAGTTGAACTGTCGAGAGTCCTTGAGATCACAGATATTAAACCGAAGCTTCTTCTTCATGCATGCAATCAGAGCTTGGCCAAGGCACAGAGAGTGATGGGATTGAATGGTAACATGAAAGCTGGAACTCCGAGCTCCGTCCAGCAAGAAGTCACGGAATCATGTGTGGAGTGGTCGGATGGGCTGCTCTTCATTATGTACTCCATCCAACAACGAGCCCATGGGTTTGATGATGTCCCGAAAATCCCACTCCTCTTGTGCCTCGAATAACGCAGAAAGGGATATCAATGACAGTGGCTCCTGCCATGCCAGCACAATGGCCATCACGTTTCGGAAGGACTGCTGAGCCTCATTCAACGTAAACAGCTGTCCTAGGATGGTATGATATAGGTCATCTAGAGGGCGGACTGTGGTATTCTTTCCTTGCTCCAAAAGGATCTTCAGCCGCCTTGATTGGGGGACCCCAGCAGAGCCCTCTCCCGTGATGAATCTACAAGCAGCAGAAGCCCATTGGAAGAGATGTTGTGAACGGTGGACAAGTAGTCGACACCACTCTTGCTGAGGCCAGGCAGTTTCTAGTGCAGTAAGATGATGAAGCGAATGATGGATAAATCTCCGCAGATCTTCATCAACATCTTTGTCAGGAATCTCTCTCATTTGCTTATGGACCAGATTTAAGTCTGACGAGACGAACGTGGAGAAGATATCATCTTCGGGTCGAGTAGTGATCAAGAAGCGAAGGTTGGCTGGAAGGGTGTTCTCGGAAATTTGCTTTGACATAGCTTTCAGCAATTGCCCGCGATTGGTTCGACTGCCACTTTCATCGAGGGCGTCTATGACGACCACCAATGGCCCGATGGGGTCGAGACGCCCACAGGGTTCGATGATGAGCCGCTCAATCTGCTCGGCCGGTGATGCGGACGTGCGAAGCGCCCGGTTGTCTTTCACGACATCCCAAAGGGCAGACCTGTACTGCGGATCGTGATCAGACAAGTCCCGTGCAATAGTGCTGAACAGATTTTGGGGGTTGCGCCTCACGACTTCGGCACTGGAGAAGCAATACGACGAGCCCAGTCGGTTTTGCCCGTCGTAGAGTCGAGCGATCGTGTGAGCCACGGCTGACTTGCCCGATCCAGCCACGCCGGTGAGCAAGCACACTCTTGGGGCATCTTTGTCCGGATTGTTGAGGATATCACAAATATCGCGAAGCAAGGACAAGCGCGTCCCAGGAAGGCATCCCTTTTCTTGCACATATCTCGCACCAAATGCGTATGGCATGTCGTTCAGGTCTATGGCTTCTGCTGTATGCCAGGTCCATGAACACTCTCACAGAAGCTCGTTTAAAAGGTCGGACTCACCGGTATGATCCACAGTATTCATTAAAGAAAGACCATGATACCCGTTTGCAATGTCACACCCGCCAGGAATGAGGTCTTGAGCTCTGTTAACTTGGTCCCGTAATCGTCGATCCTTGCATCTATATCAGAGAACTTGTATTTTACCGTCCGTGCCCCTGCAACCAGAGTTCAGACGAAAGAAAGGCGGATTCGACGACGACTAACAAAAGTTCTTTTGCTGGGCATATTTAGTGACGAAGTACCCACACTCCGTCACTTGCCGTATCAGAAGCGTGATAGCCTCCTTGTGTGCTTCGATCGACTTCAAATGTTCGGCGTCGTTGACGAAGTCGAAGGCGTCACTCATCATGGCCGCGAGGCGAACGACCCGATCATCGCGATTCTTCTGGTCTACCAACACCTGTTTGCCACATTGTGATCGATTAGCGACAGAAAAAAAGATTAAGAAAGAGACCGACTCGGCTCGCAGCGGATATAACAGACCAAGCGAGCGATGCGTAGGGATGAACCTGATTGCAGTGAGATCACGGGAGTGTCGAGAGACTGAATATCAAAATACCTCGGCAATACTGGCCACGATGTTGTTGAACAGTTCGATCCTTTTCAACAAAGTACCCCACGTATTATTGAACGCTTCTGTTTCACTCACAACCTTTGAGGCAACGTCGACCACCGAGGATAGTACGGCAACCGCTGCGGGTGTGGAACCAAGTCCGTCGATCGCTCCGGTCGCATTGGTGACTGCTTGAATGGTTTGGCTTTTATCCGCGTCGGAGTTAGCGTCGACCACCAAGCCTGGTACACTGCCCGCTATGGGTGTGGAACGAGGTGCGTTGATCGCTCCGGTCTCCTCGGTGACTGTTTGTTTAGCTTCGCGTGTGTGCGACGCAAACCGCTGCGGGTTTGGGACGAGGTGCGTCGATCGCTCCGATCGCCTCGATGACTGCTCGTTTAGCTTGGCTTTTGTCTACGTTGGAGTCAACGTCGACGCCGCCAGCTGTGGGCGTGGAACCAAGTGCGTCGATCGTTGCGGTCTCCTCGGTTACTGCTGATTCAGCTTGACGTTCGTCTGCGTTGATGTTCCGGGGTGCGCTAACGGTCAGCGCAAATTTGATGGTGATTCTCGAAAGATCGGAACCATCGGGTGTGTGCTTCAAGCTTGGAAGACGCTCCTGGAAGACTGATTGGAAAGATCGCATCAGCAGAACGGACGGCAAAGAAAGTTTTCATACCATTGTCCGCAGTGAGTTTGCCGAGAATGCTACCAATGGTTTCATCGAGGCGTCCGACCAGTTCCCGCGGTCGAAAGCGATGGTTTCGGTACACTTCAGCAACAAGGACGGAGTCGTCGTTGCCGTCACTGAGATAATTCAGTTCGCTGGCATCGAAGGACGGACATGTACGCACCGAAAGAAATTGTCGACCCAAGTGGTAAAGTTCTTTTTCTGTTTTGCTTTCTTCGTCACCTTCGATGTATCGCCTATGGAGAATTTGACTTGATATCGCCTCGAGAGAAGACACTTCCGCTGCCCGCCAGAGCGAACTTCGATTGCTAACAGAAAAGCAGAAACCAGGTCAATTTATATACAACAAGAAACGTGTACACCAGGCTTACCTTTGATATTGATTTGCTTTGCTCTAGAATCGCCCTCAACAAGTTACCCCGTGATACAAAGAAGGACATGTACATACATGGTTGGATTCATGGTTAGATTGACCTGTGAAGTCATTGGCGCTATGTTGAGTATGTGGTGGTGAGGTGGTGATGAGACTTTTGTTCAAGCCATGAGGCAGCGGTGTCAGGTGAGGCACACTGGCCACGGCGACACTGCCACATAATCATCTAGTCACCCGCGACAACTCACCGCTCCTCTCTCCTCTTTGTAGTAACACCAACAAGCCCAAGACGAGCTCCAAGTCTGCTAAGCCCACCTTTTCACCAAGGAACGCGAGCTCGACATTTTAAGGATCGCAGTCACACTCGGATGTCGTTCCCTCATGGACTGCGCCGCTGTCGAGAAGGGAAAACAGGGGCTCAGGGCTCTCTAGGCCTTGGGTCAGAGCGATACTCAGAACGACGGGAGGCTGGGCGCGAACTGGGGTGCGTGTATGGTTTCATTCGGATTTGCTCACACTTCAAACTTGACCATCTTCCAGTTTCGACGCCCGCGCCAAACCACCTAGGCACTGACTTGGGCGAGTCACGAAAGTCCCCCTCATCAAAACAACACGCAAACCCCTGCAGCCAAGTCCAGCTCCGAGCCCAAGCCCCCACTCGAACTCGAGGTCCAACTCCCGCAAACCCAAGCCCAACGCCGATGATGACGCCGACATGACCCTCACAATGCTCACGGTCCCCTTCGAGCGATGATCATTCAGCGCCAGCAACTGCAACGCAGTAACCCATTGCGTCCAAAACGGCCGCACCCTTACCCAGGCGTTCGCGCCGACCGCCCTCCAACACATTACCAAAGTCTTCGACGAAACCTCTGACGGGCCTTCCTCGGTCTCCCATCATCACCACTCCCACTCCAATGATACTACCAAAACAAATGCCATGACTTCGCTCGCTCCCCGATCTCTCTCGCCTCGAGTCTTCCCTACTCGCGACTCTGATGAATCCGAAGAAACTAAGGACGAATACGGCGAACCATCGGACAGTCACCCTGATGGCGGGCCTTTCCAAGTCGTCGAAAATGTAACCACAAGGAGTTTGGCAAGATATTCATTGTCCCAGTCGCTATTCCAGGATGTGTATATGCGCTTTCGATTACGTTCCGAGTCAGTACGCGCTTGAATTCAGGAAAGATTTCGGTTTCTATCGCTCTCACCCATCTCTTTCGGGCACACGCAAAACGACGACGTGCAGGCCAAGAAGGCAGTTCCAATTTTTTCTCAAAAATGTGTTCAAGCTCTCCAAAAACACGATGTGGTCATCGCCGACAAGTACGTGTATCTTGAGATATATATGTACTTGATTACTGAGACAATACCACGCGAAGCTGTCTTCAGCTTCCACCCGCCCGTCCGCCTACTTGCGCCCAACTGTCAGCGACGCTCGTTCGCATATGCGGCATCGCACCACGGGGACAAGCACCAGACGCTCCGGGCGGACGAGGTCGGAATGTCGCTCGAAGTCCTCTGGCAGTTCATCCGCCAGACGGAGGGATTCGAGAACCGGGAAGTGAACAAGTGCGTGGAAATGAACGTCGTGAGACGCTCGAGGAGGCACTCGGGCTCGCGTAGAGGTACGTCCCAGCGGGGGCGGAGAAGAAGGGAGCAAGGGCGGAAAAAGAGGAAAGGGAGAGAGAGAAGAAAAAGTAAAAACGCCTGCGCCGCCCCGATACTACGCGATACTGGCCGAGATGGACGTCCAGTCTTTCATGGCGACGCAGATGAAACGAGCGGCAGCGGACTCGGACTCGGACGTTGTCGCTGTCCTGCGTGTGGGCGCCAAGTTTTGGAACACTTCGTACGCGAGAAACGGGTGATGGATCGGCCGCACATCATGATCGTGCACCAAGCAGGCCTGCCTGTAGATGCAGACCTGTGGGAGCGGTGTGCGGTGCTTGATCGGATGCCAGTATAGCCGATGTTTTCGTTTGCGCTCAGACGCCCTGTTGTGGAACGATATATTGATGGTGTTGATGGTAGAGGAGGGTGTTGGTGTTGACGGTGCTGATGCCGATGAGGATCCCGGTCAAGAAAAACACGAGTTCTTGTCGAAATTGCCCGCTAACGTTCGGGAGAGTCAGCACGTCACCGTCGAGACGCTGAGACGTGCGGCCATACGAGGCCAAGGGATTTATGGATGCATGGTGCAGAGAGGAACGCAGCGGGATCGGATCACTCGAGCTCACAGGGCGTGGGTCAAGGGCAGAATCAGGGGACTGATGTCGTGGAGGAATCGGGTTGGCCTCGACGAGATCATGTGTGATGATGAACAAGAGTTACATGAGTTCGCTTAGCGCTCATCAGTCAAATGAACCACCTGAATTCGGATTTGAAACGAGTTGCTCTAAGACTGTGCAGCATATACTATAGCGTGTTTGTTAGAAATGGGCCAGCGGTACCGGTGCCGGCTGGTTGGAAGACTTCTCCTTGAACCAAGATTGTGACATCGGCCACGATGATAATGAGATCAGTATGTTAACGAGTTGCGCTGAAGTGAAAATGTAAATGGAAAGAGTTCCTATCTAACGGAAATTACCGTTCGAGGCCGTGTGGGGTACCAGCACCGATTTTATGCTCTATGTAAGGAGTTGGCCAGCTTGGAGGTGAGGTGGCACGGACAGATTGGTTGCAATTCGGGATGCACGACTCAGCACGAGTTGTAGACTTCCTGCTCGAGGAAGGGAGATGGAGGAAAGGGAGAGGGAAAGGGAGGAGATTCCCACAGGTGTGACTGGTTCGGGCTCCCGTCGGCACTTTGTCGGCTCTGCTATGCGATACCGACGGTGACAGCACTTCACCGTGGGTCCGCTCTCCGCCATCCAAGAAGAATTTGGATGACATTAGACGTGATATAAGTTTATTTCGTGTTGAGAATCAGACACGCCTTTGGGGTAGCGTATATTGCTGATTCGTGGGGACGTACTTATCTTGGATCCTTCTGAGATCGTCGAGAGCGAGTTTGTCCTGGGATAAAAGGAAACGCACGACTCAGCTCAGTGCACAAATAAAGTTCAACTCGCATGAGCGCTCACCTCGCCGACTCCGTTCAAATGTGAGAGGGGTAGACGAGTCTCGTGACTTCAACCCTCCCTGTGCCATTGACAGAGCATGCGTCGTCGACCCTCATCCACGTTCTGTTTCAAGCTGCAGAAAAGTATCCTTCTCACGAGCTCAGCTTCATCTCTTCTTCCCCTCATGACTCTACTATTCGGACCAAGACATGCCGTTCATTCAATCAAAACGTACGCAACCTCGCTCGAGCGCTCTTCGAATTGAACAAGCCAACCCGGTCCATCATACTTGTTTACTTGACCGAACATGAAGACAACATGGACGCCATCTGGGCCTGCATCCTAGCTGGTTATATTCCTTGTCTCCAACCCCCTCTCAGTTCCCAGCAAGCACACAAGCAGGCGCATATAGCACACATCACCCGAGTCACGGGCTCGACCACCTGGCTTACTAGCGAGGCAGGCGCAGACCAAATCAAGTCTATTCCCGGGTTAAACATACACCTTCTCTCTGCGATTAGGATCGCATCCGAGGCTTATAGCGTGCCTTTTGATTGGGTTTCTCGTCCTGTCCAGCCCGACGATGAAGCAATTTTTTTCTTAACTTCTGGATCGTCTGGTCTTTCAAAAGTGGTCGTACACACCCACCGGACCATCCTGGCTGCTTGCACCTCCAAGGGTACCGCTTATGGATTGACTTCCGAGACCATCGTTATGAATTGTAAGACCTATTTTTTTTTTGCCTTTCGGTAGTCACACTAATTTGATGCTTGTGATCTGCAGGGGTCGGATTCGACCACGTTGCTGGATCGCTAGAGATGCACCTTACTCCGTTGCTTTTCGGAGCGTCTCAGGTTCACGTGCACGCATCCGTCATTTTGTCTGATTCCCTGCGCTTCCTTCGTTTGATCGATGAAAAATCGATCAATATTACGTTTGCTCCAGACTTCCTTCTTGCCAAGCTTTCCCGGGATCTGGAGAAGAGTGCCGATCTGTTCGGCACTTTCGACTTGTCATTGGTCAAGCGCATAAACAGCGGCGGAGAGGCGGTTGTCTCCAAGACTGCAGTGGCTTTTGTTACAACCCTCAAGAACCTCTGCAGGGACCCCTCGCAATTATCATTTGTCATATCTTCTGGCTTCGGTATGACCGAGACTTGGTAGGTATGTTGTATTTTATCAAGGGATTTTCATGCTAACATGCTCGTTGAAGTGCTGGCTGCATCTACAACCCCGCCGACATCTCTGTTTGCGAGCCCAGGTTTGAGTTTCTAGAACTCGGTACTCCTATCCCAGGTTGCGAGATGCGGGTCGTCCGCGCCAGTCCCGAGGATGGAGTGACTGTTTGTGCCGATGGCGAGAGTGGAGAACTGCAAGTACGCGGACCGATGGTATTCATTCGGTATCACAACAACATCGAAGCAACCGAGTCATCGTTCGTCGAGGGTGGTTGGTACCGCACCGGTGATGTTGGTATCATCCAAGATGGTTCCTTGAGACTCACTGGACGCATCAAGGACGTCATCATCGTACACGGTGTTTCATACAGCATTCCTGAGCTAGAGACGCACCTACAAACTGTGGAGTGTGTCACAGATTCTTTTCTTGCTGCTGCGACTTGGCGTGCTCCTGGAAATCAAACCGAAGGATTCATCGTCTTCTATTCACCCACTTTCGACTTGGACGGCAATGATGCCCCCGCCAGGCTCGCGGCCACTCATCGTGCACTGCGCGATATTTCCATCAAGATGATAACCCTTCCACCGCAGTACATCATCCCCATTCCCTTTGACCAGATGGAGAAGACTACGCTTGGAAAGCTTTCTCATGCTCAACTTATCACGATGTTCCGGCATGGCGAACTAGCGAGACACATCGCTCGTGCTGAAGAGTTGCTGAGCGAGGCCCGTGGACCTTCATTTCTCACATCTTCGAGTCAGACTGAAAGACGCTCACGCGTATCTATATTCAACCTGGACGCCGCGAACATGTCTGCCTCGCACAGCTTCTTTGAGCTTGGTAGTACCTCTATTGACGTTATTCGTCTAAAGAGAGAGGCTGAGATCGCATTCGACATCGTTGATATTCCGACCACCCAGATTCTCAAGCATCTCGCGGTCTCGAGTCTGGCCAACTACATCGACGCATTGAAGTCGCGGGGCATCAGCGCCGAAGACTATGATCCCATCATACCTCTCAGCCTGACTGGTAACAAGACTCCGATCTTCATGGTTCACCCTGGCATGGGTGAAGTTCTCATCTTTATGAACCTCGCCAAGTACTTTCACCACGAACGGCCCTTCTATGCATTCCGTGCTCGTGGTTTCGAATTTGGTCAGCCATTCTTCACATCAATGGACGAGATGGTCTCATCGTACACATCGTCTGTCAAACGGGTTCGGCCTCAAGGTCCTTATGCTATTGCAGGCTACTCTTATGGCGGAGTGGTTGCTTTCGAGGTCGCGAAGCATCTCGAGTCTATGGGAGACGAAGTCAGATTCGTCGGTCTCATTAACATCCCTCCTCGTATCGGCCACCGCATGTATGAAATTGACTGGACGGACGGCATGCTGAAATTGACCTACTTTATCGGTCTCATGTCCGAGCATGATGCGAGTGCGCTGGCGCCGTCGTTGCGCCGTCTGTCTCGCAGGGAGCAGCTGGACGAGATGTGGCGCTTGTCGCCTCACAAGCGTCTAGACGACCTTCAACTCACTCCGGACAAGTTCGGCCACTGGGTCGACGTTGCGGGGTCGCTCGTCGAGTGTGCCAAGGGGTATGAGCCCTCCGGTTCGGTTTGTACGTTCTCAGATGCCTGTCGCTCGTATGCCTGTCACTCATGATTCATGGTTCCCCGTTTTTCGTCCTAGCCGTCATGGACGTGTTCTATGCGGTTCCATTTCGTGGATCTCAGCAAGACTGGTTGGACGGGCAGCTCAGGCAGTGGTCTGAGTTTAGCCGTGGGGAGCCGGTGTACACCGAGGTCCCTGGAGATCATCTCGGTCTGTTGGACGCGGACCACGCTCCTGTGTTCCAAAATATATTCAGGAGCCGTCTCGAAGCTCGTGGTCTTTGATTTGGGTGTTCGGGCAGAGTAGGAGTTGGAGCGAGCATTTACTACTGCGTGAGAATTGATTACGGCAGCATCCCTTGAGGTGTGACTCCGTGTGAGTTTGAATCTCGAGCTTTTGAAATTTGAACGCAATGAGCACGGCACAGCCGCACAGCGTCACCACCAACAAGTTGCCGCTTCAGCCCACTCACGTTACACGTCCCGACAGGCAGCCGAGAAATCGCTAGCAATTCTCAGGTCTTCGCCAGAGCAGGCTGCGGCTTCACTCGCATCTAGTGGGTACGTGATTCGTTAGGCTTCGTTTTATACATGCCTGTCCATCTCATCCATCATGCAAAGATGGTGCACACTCCGATGATCTACTCCGCCCAGTGTTTATGGGATGCGCCACCAAGAACGCAAAAGTCGTGGCGATATCGCTCGGGTCTCTTCAGCGTCTCATTGCGCTCAAGGCGGTCCCGCAATCCGCCGTGCCCCTGATCATCACGACTATGAG
>JBBPPX010000614.1:0-10120 GCA_038092235.1 Leccinum boreale
GTAATCACAACTCGAAGAAAAGAAGATAGAGATGTGTAGGACGACCACAAGGGTCTAGAACCTCGAGGAGAAAAGTTTGATAAGGTTATCGACCATGGGGAATCCAATGGTGATGGTTAGAAGTAGCACAGAGGGCTACAAAGTCTACAATGAAGTTAAAATGATGAAAAAAGTATGAAATCACCAAAAGTAACATTAATTGTGGCAGATGGCGAGCGATTTCAGACAAATCTGTTGAATTCTCACTTTTGAAACGCCTTTAGACCAGAGGTAATTCATATTACAATATTTTATTATATTTATCCGACTGTATCAACACATTACACTCGTGAACCATGAGTTCTTCCAAAAGGCCTATGACTCCAAACATCAACTACTTGCACCGTCTCACCAACAGCTCGAAGAATTTGAATACCCTCACATTGTGCTCCTTAGGACTCTCGACGATGCTGCAACCACATTTTCCATCAGTCGAATTCTGTCGGATTTATAGAAGTATATCAAAATGTAAGAAACCTACTTGGGTTTGACAAGTGGTCTGAGATCACGCACGTTACGGATGCCACGCTAGCATTCAGTCTGGGATGGGTACGTTTGCGCTCTTCAAATCATTTTATTACACTGTCTAACTACTCATAGGATCGTTGCCGTGGTAGAAGCTGACATTCTGGAAAACCATCGTTTCACAGAAGACATTGTCATGAAACATTGTCATGAACACTTTTGTCAGATGTATGATACAATCCTCTCCTGGATACAGAATCTGAGGGGTGGAGTATCTATGAGACTCAGTCCAGAGGCCAGAGCCCAGGCCATCAATGCTCTCAACATCCTTAGTGAGCTCACTTTACCCGACCTCAGTTTCAACCTCTAGGCTGTGGTTGCAATTGCTTGATTTGTCTGACAAATATGTAACAATGAAGCCGTGATAAAACACATTTGTAGTCAGCTATAAAATACATGTATGCTTCTTCGCGATGAAGCAAAACACTTCCATTGAACAAGTACATAGTATAATGCGAAAGCACTGCATCCTGGAGTCCCCTTCGAGCTGGCCACACCCCATCCTCGCCATGCTGTCGACCCATATATGTTATGATTGTCTCCTAGGCTCACCATGTATCTCTTTTCTCTCTCTTTTCCTTGTGCTTATCACCTTTACCTTGTATTCACATTGTATCATAGATCTCAAGCGATTTCACTCCCTTCACATCGCTGACGATCCACAACTCTCCTATCTTCGTTCCTACTTCTTCCTATCATTGTTCCGACGTTTCCCTATCTCTGTTCCTATTTTTCCCTATCGATGATGTCATTACTTCATCATCCTTCTGTCATCGCTTACTGTACATCTAGACCTCCACAGCTTCTGACTCGATCCATGCTGTGGATGACTCCTCCTTTCCATGCGATTCCATCACCTTTCATCCTGTAGTACTTAAGGCTCATCTCCCGGTATCGCAGTTCCCTAAGCTAGAGCTACTTGGAATACTATCTGAGTCTCCTGCGTCCTCGAGTCCCTTCATCCCTTTGTCCCTCAACTCCTCTGCCCTCTCGGGTGTGTCTCTTAGTCTTAGCCTTAGTCTTCATAGTCTTGCCAGGCATTACGTTTGCTCAACTTGTACCTAGTCCATCGTCTTTGCCACCCTCCAAGTCTACATCCGACTCAATCCGGGCCAGCTGTAACAAAAGCTCTAGCTTTCCTCTGTGGTCACCATTGCTGTGAACTGCCTCCACCATCACGTCTAGAACCCCCTACCAAAGACTGGAGTGGAACGTTCCCTCCATCCCTCAAAACCCTTTAGCCTCTTCGTCCCATTAACACTCATTGTCCACCTCTTCCGGGAGAGGAGAACCTCTTGCCCCAGACTCCCCAGACACCCCCCTTCAGCATTGTTCTAGTAATGAGAACGAAACAGACCCAGAACTCCCTCTCTTATCTTACGAAGATCAGGAGGAATCCCTTTCCCTCGACACAGAACTCGTCTATCAGCTTTCATCCAGCCTTACTCTTCCTCGAGTACCTACTCCCCCTTCTCCTTCTCCCCATACTCCTAGCGGAAACATCTTCGCTATACCAAACCCCATTTTAGCACCCCCACCCCCACCCCCACCTGCTATGTCTAAACCAGTAGAAATGTGCCTCTCCCCACCTGACCCTTATGACGGGAAACACTACAAAGCCTTACCCTGGTTTCGCTATGTATGCAGATATCTGGTCGTAAACGCAGAGATTTATAACACGGATGAAAGGAAGATCTGTTACGCGTTGTCTTTCATGAAGGAAGGAAACACTGCCACATGGGCAGACACTTTTACTTTAAAGCATCTCAACAGAGGAGGAACCACCCTTGGGACTTGGGCCGCATTTCTCACAGAGTTCAAAGCGACCTTTGAGCATTCCAATTCTGCAGCTAATGCCCTTGCTTGGCTGACTACCCAGAGGATGATCGAGAAATCCCCTGGAAAATACTCTATGTCCCTCGCCTCATACATTTCCCAATTCCAAAGCCACGTCGTTGTCTCTAAAGTAACTGAAGAATCCACCCTCTGCCACTACTTCTCCTCGGGCATTCCCCCTTCGTTATCCAGAAAGATTTATCTGATGGAAACCGTCCCTACTACCATTGAGAAATGGTACTTTCATGCGCAGAGGATCGACGATCAACAACGTTGTGCCTTCCTCACTTCCCAGCAACACAAAGGGCGATCCTTCACCAACCCCTTCACCCCTACCTCAATCAACTCCACTAGAGAACGAGATCCCAATGCCATGGATGTTGACGTGGTCAGCATTCACATTCCCAAGCTTACCCCCTCGGAAAGGGAGCAATGCTTCAAACAAGGACTTTGTCTTCGATGCAGAAAGCCTGGACACAATGCCGCTTCTTGTTCCACATTCCCGACCAACTCTTTTTCTTTCAGAGGACCTACCAAGTGAAGGCAACCTATAACCCAATAAGGACTATGGCACCTCAGCAAGAAACAAGAGGAATGGAGGGGACAAGTATAGGTTAGAGGAAATCCAACCAGAACAAGACTGACTTGTTCGGTTGCTGCATTCAAGTATTTATACTAATGACATGTGTGCACAGACCAACTTAGGGCTGGTCCGGATAAGCAGTGCTAGGATCAGAGATAGGAGGGACGAGGAACAAAGATAGGAAGGAATAGGAACAGAGATAAGGGAACGTCGGATCATCAGCGATGTGGAACGAGATGCGAAATTGCCTGAGATCTATGATACAAAGTGAATACAAGGTAAAGGCGATAAGCAAAGGAAAAGGAGAGAGAAAAACAACATAGGGAGAACTCAGGAGACAATTGTAACAGTCAGTGAGGATTGTTCAAGATGCATATTGAGATAGTCGGCAGGACCTGTTACCCCAGTTACTGCCCAACGCAACCCTGATTCTGTTCAATCGAGACCAGGAGTCGGAACTACTCGACAACCTCAGGGAAGTGCAGGATTTGCTACGTCCGGGTCCTTTTGGCCTTGTCCGTTGCATCCGCCATGCACTCTTACCCATTGGGACCATAGGGAGAGGATGGCAAATCAATGTTTCAGTTGACAGGTTGGAATTATAAATTTGGGCTTACAACTTCCTTGTCCAGTTTGTCATTATCCTTTGCGATCTGGTGAAGTTTGTGAGTGTGATTTCTTCTGTGCCCCCCAATTTTTTTATCCTTCCTCGTCTTTTGGCTATTGATCTTTTCCTGCTCCTCGAGTACAACCTCCTGACCCTCGTGGACGAGCACGCTCTTATAGCAGTGCTATCCCACCTGTGGTACGACCTCTAGTTCCCAGATCTCACGATCCAGGACACGTGATACCGATCCTTTCCAGCTTCAACCCTGCGGATACTCCTGTACGGATTGATACTCCTATACAAGCCAAGACCAACGCACCTTTCATTGCGTCTTTTGACAAGATCTACTTTCCAGACGATGTTGTTCCTGTTCCAATCTTGGAACCAACTCCTCTGTGACCACCTGTGTCTGCGGATCACGCAGAGTTCTTTTTACTCAATGACCCTGGATGACCCTTGTCTGAACTTCTGTTCCACCCCTAGTCCTCTTCTTCTTCCGTGACTCGCGCTACCACTCCCATTCCTGCGCTTGTCACTCCAGACTCCTCTTGGCCAATTTCTCCTACCAACATTCAGCAATTCTGAGCCTTACAACGAGCAATCAAAGATGCCAGTCTTGCACCTCCTGGTTCCCACAGAGATGATCCTCTTTCTATACTGATTTGTTGGCTGCCTCAAAAAGTACGAGGAACACCTTCGGATGGAGAAGATGGATGTCATGCTGGACCGCACAGTGATGTGGCTCTATAGGTATCCCATGCCGGGAACCTACATGACCTGACTGATGGACTGAAGTCCAATCTGGTGGTTTTCTACTTATCAGTTTTGTTGACCTATGCATTCGATTTTTGACTTAGACAGACTCTCTTTCCTGTCATCGTCTTCAATTGGCCGGAGATTGATGCTTCAATGTGCATGCATCATGGGATTCATTGCGAACTGTCTTTCAAGCATGAAACCCTCTTCTCTTTAGCCACTGATGTTGGCTATGCTCCACCATCTGTTTCTTCTGCCTCATCACTGGGTGACATTCTTCATTGGTTTTGGTCCTCAATGATTACTCCAACTGTGAATGCCTCCACCTTGTTAGATCTTGGTTCTTACGAACTCTGGCACCATCGTTTCGGACATTGCTCCAACAATGCTCTGACTCATGTACCCACTCATGTGAAGGGAGCCCCTAAATTTTCCCCTTCACCGCCTTCACCTTCACCTTGTCCTGGTTGCCAACTCGGGAAAGCTCATAAATACACTTTTGGTCCTTCTGGGACTCGTTCTACCCGTGTTCTTGGCTTGGTTCACACCGATCTGATAGAATTACCCACAGAGTCTCACTCTCGTGTGGTTTATATTCTCACTCTCATTGATGATTGTTCTGCTTTTGCGTTGCTCACCTTCCTTCGTTGGAAGAGCGATACCGCTGCATGCTTCCGTGACTTGGTTTCCTCCCTGGAAACACAGTCTGGTTCCACCCTTACCTCTGTACGTTCGGATCGTGGTGGGGAATACACTGGACAAGAATTTCAATTGTTCCTCAAGTCTAGAGGTATTCTTCATCAAACATCGGTACCACACTTACCCCAACAAAATGGGAGAGCAGAGAGATTTACCTGGACGATCATGGATACAGCTCAAGAGATCCGATTGCAAGCAAGTTTGTTTAATAACATGTGGCAAGATGCAGTTAAGACAGGACTACACATACAATCAACAGCCTATGCATCAACATAACTGGAAGACTCCCATCATCTTTACAGGAGAGAAACCAGATGTTTCCTACTTCTGAGTCTTTGGTTGTAGAGCTTACGTTTTTATTCCAAAAGATGTTTGAAGAAGAAGCAAAAACCAATAGATGGACTATCCTCTATTCCTACTTCTCTAGAAGAAGTACAAGACCCCATAGCTGTTACACCTCATGGGAAACATGTTCCTCCTGAAAGACCTACTCGCACTGAGGCTAGTTCCTCTAAACCTGTTCCGGACTCACATCCAAGAAGACAAGACTGGTTACCTCCATGGTGAGACCCAGATGAAACATGACAAGAATTTTTAAATAGGCCACATCATCATCAACCAACTATTCCCGAACATAAACTACCTGCTTCCATTCATATGCGAGTTTCAATTTGTATTTCCTTTATGAAGATCGCACGCCTATCAAGATAGAGCACAATTTACAGCAGCAACGGGATAAATCAGTCAGTCTTATTCAGAAGGAGTCATTTCTGTTGGATTCATGAAGGCAACCTAAATCCTAATGGACTATGGCACCTCGACTCAAACTTAACTATATGGAAGGGAACTGTATAGGATGGGGAATCCAACCAAAACAAGACTAGCTTGTTTGGTTGTTGCATTCAAGTATTTATACTACTGACATATGTGCACAGACCAGCTTAGGGCAGGTCTGGATAAGCTATGCTAACTAATATAGTAAGTATTTAAAGTGGTACAATAATGATAAAGGTACAGGTCATGTGATGCTGACTAAGCAGGTCACGTGACTGTTGCAAGGCAGGAAGAAAATACAAGGTTGATAGAGGTCATGTGATGCTGACTAAGCAGGTCACATGACTGAATTTAATACTGAAAATAAAGAAACATAATATTACCCCCCTGCTAGGCTTGAGATACCAGATCAAGCAGAGGTAGAACCAGAGGTGAAATTAATGATAGGAGTGGAAAAGAGACTGTCAAATAGGGCATGATTCATTTTTAAGCGACAGGGAGCTGATGGTTGTCTTTTATGAAAGTCGTTGATAGCTAAGCTGCCTGAGCTTTCTTTAAACCGGAGGCGGGTTCCCAAGTTCTGTCGCTGTCATCATATCCTTTCCAATGCATTAGGTATTGGAATCTGCAGCCAATAGGGTGAGAATTGACAATGTAATCGACCTCAAATTCTTCAGTGCCTTCATTGTTGACGAGCACAGGTCCAGGACAAACGACTGGTTGTCCAGGCAATGGTTCAATATAGGGTTTGACTCAAGAGACATTGACAATGTAGCGAGCTTTTATGAATTTGGGGAAGAGTAATCCCACGCTATTGGTATGAACTTCTATGATTTGGTAAGGACCAATCCAGTGTTCTCTTAATTTACATGATGGGTGCTCATCAAGCGCGAGATGTTCAGTACTGAGCCAAACAAGATCTCCAATTTTGTATTCTGGCGCTGCTGATCGATGTTTATTTGCCTGCAGTTTCATTTGTTCACGTGTTCACTGAAGCACATCTTTAGCCTTTTCAAGATTGGCTTTCATATTGTCGGCAAACTCCTTAGCGGCTGGAGCTTTTACCGATGTTGGTTCAAAACCAAGATGAGGGGCAAATGTTTTAGTTAACTGGAAGGGGGTGAAGCCAGTGGCAGATGAGCGAGTGTTATTGAAATTAAACTAAGTGATGGCAAGCCATTCGACCCATTTATTTTGTTTTGCTGCCATGAAGAGACAGAGATATTGATTAAGTTCGCGATGAACATGCTCCGTTTGTCTGTTGGTTTGGGGGTGGTATGCCGTGGACATCTTATTTTCTATTTTTAGCAATGTGAGTAGACCGACTATCATTTGGCTGGCAAATTGGGGTCCGTGATCAGAAACGAGTGAATTTGGAAGTCAATGATGCTTCCATATGTAATCTCTATATAGTTTGGCAGTTCCTTTGGATGTAATTGTTTTCATGGTTGGTATCAGAGCGACTTCTTTGGAGAAGCAATCTACCACTACTAGTACGCTGTCAAATGTGTGGGAGGAAGGGAAACCTGTAACGAAGTCGGCTGACACATTTTTCCAGGGTTCTACAGGAACTTCTAAGGGTTGCAATTTTCCAGCTGGTGGAAGATTGGTTGGTTTCATCCGAGCACATCGTTCACACAATTTACAATATTTCTGTATGTCTTTCTGGGCTCCTGGCCAAGAATAATACTGTTTGAGGAAGTCTTGTGTCTTTTCGGCACCTTTGTGTCTGAATATGAGGTGGTTGTGGAATTGAGTCATTACTTCCCTGCTCAGTTCCTTTGGTACCCAGAGTTTATTGCTATAATAATATTATCCTTCACGGAGGATCGACCTGTCTGGAGACGTGCATCCAGAATACGAGGATTTGATTTTATCGAATAGTGTGATCTCTTCGAGAGATCTGATGCGAGCTTCTGGTATGAACATCATCTGTTTATTGTCATTTTCAATGCCAATCATGTGATCTTCTCTTCTAGAGAGGGCATCAGCTTTTCCCATCCAGGTGCCAGGTTTATTTATGAGAGTGTAATCAAAGTGCGACAGGTATTGGGCCCATCTGGGTTGTCGTCGATTTAGATCTTGACTTTTCATGAAGTACTGGAGATTCTTGTGATCAGTGTAGATTTTGAAATTATGTCTCGCTCCTTCTAGATAGTGTCTCCATTGCTTGAGTGCTAAGATGATCGCAAGCATTTCTTTATCGGCAATCAGATAATTCCGTTGTTCAAAAGTCATGGAGTGTGACATATAGGCTACCGGCTGCCATTTGTCATCTTTCAGGGAGGAGAGTACAGCTCTGGTGGCGAAATCTGATGCATCACATTCAACACGATAAGGAGTGGTGTCATCAGGATATGCCAAGACAGGGGCAGTGGTGAATCTACTTTTAAGCGTATCAAATGTGTCTTGTTGAGCCTTTTCCCATTTCCATGGTTGATCTTTCTTTGTTAAGTCATGTAAGGGTCTCGCTTCTAGACTATAGTTGGTGATGAAGTGGCAGTAAAAATTTGCTAAACTGAGGAAACTTCTTACGGCTTTTACGTTTGTGGGGACCGGCCACTTAGCAATGCCATTGAGCTTTTCCTGATTCATTGAAATTCCATCACAGGAGACATCCATGCCTAGCATGTTGACTTTTTGTACTCCAAAGAAGCACTTTTCGGGTTTTACAAACAGGTCGTTCTTTTGAAGTCGTTTCAAAACTCTTTTAACCATTTCCTGATAGTGTTTCATATCTCCATCTGTGAATATTAAAAGATTGTCGATATAAATAATCACTACACCTTCCATATCCGCAAAGATGTTGTTCATCATATTCTGGAATGCGATCACATCAGCAAACTAGCATTTTGCTGACAGAGTGACAGAAAGTGACAGACAGTGACAGAAAGTGACAGTGACTGACAGTGATGACAGAGTCTGACAGTGTGACAGTGTGACAGATAGTGACAGATAGTGACAGAGTTTGACAGATGTACACAGCCACCTACATAATAACCAGGCACACTAACCAGAACTAACAAAGCAGGAATCTTCACTTGGACTAACCAATTGCTTTGTCAATATTCCTAACCCAGCCTAACATTGTTTTGCCTCCTAACCAGGTCTAACTAATGTCTTTGCCAATATTCCTAACCCAGCCTAACATTGTGTTGCCTCCTAACCAGGACTAACTATTGATTTGCCTGATACTAACACCGATATCCCTAACCCAGCCTAACATTGTGTTGCCTCCTAACCAGGACTGACTATTGATTTGCCTGATACTTACACTGATATTCCTAACCCAGACTAACAATGATTTGCCTCCTAACCAGGACTAACCAATCTTTACATCCTAACCCAGACTAAGAAAACATTTTCATGATTGACATCCATGATCAACCATTTTTTCTGATTTTTCCCACCGCTAATTGCTCATTTACATCTAACTCTGGGCTTTGCCAATATTCCTAATCAAGACTAACATTGTTTTACCTCCTAACCTGGACTGACAAAAAATTGTCGCCTGATATTTCCATGATTGACTTCTATGATTGCTGATTTTTCCTGATTTTTCCCACCGCTTTTTGACTTCACAGAGGTCAATCTATGTTTTATCAACATACAGGTCGACATTGGTTATATCTCGGCTGCCCGTGATCAGCATTGCGCAATCACTGGCTCAGATGGACGCCATCAATCTATGCTACATATTGTTTAGTGGTCTCGAACCACGGATCTGCCGGGTTTACATGTGATAGCTACAAATTTTCAATGACAATTTCTTCGAAAATGACATCTGACACGAAATTGGTTATATTTCAGCCGCCTGTGGTCAGAATCATGTGATCCATGGCTCATATGAAGGGTGTTCGTCCATACTACCTCCGATACACCCACTGCTAAGCCTGTAATTCCCACGGTACAAGGTTGCGAATCAGTTTCTTGGTTAGTGTCTGGTTAGTGCTTTGTTAGTGCCTGGTTAGTGTGCCTGAAAATACTGTGTTAGTATCTGGTTAGGATCCTATTTTGTTAGTTCTGGTTAGTGTGCCTGAAAATATTGTGTTAGTATGTGGTTAGGATCCTATTTTGTTAGTTCTGGTTAGTGTGCCTGGAAAAGCTTTGTTAGTGTCTGGTTAGGGGGTCATGCCTGGTTATGTCTGGTTAGTGTGCCTGGTCATACTTGGTTAGTATCTGGTTAGGATTCCTGCTTTGTTAGTTCTGGTTACTGTCCCTAGTCATGATTGGTTAGTATCTGGTTAGGATTCATGCTTTGTTATGTCTGGTTAGTGTACTTGGTCATGCCTGGTTAGTGT
>JBBPPX010000615.1:0-10088 GCA_038092235.1 Leccinum boreale
AAGTCACGTGATCCACTTAGTCATCATCACGTGACCTGTACCTTTATTATTATCGTACCACTTTACACTTACTATATTAGCTAGCACTGCTTATCCGGACCAGCCCTAAGTTGGTCTGTGCACACATGTCATTAGTATAAATACTTGAATGCAACAACTGAACAAGCTAGTCTTGTTCTGGTTGGATTCCCTCTAACCTATACATTCCCCTCCTAAGTCTTTGTCCCCTTGTTGAGGTGCCATAGTCCTTTTTGGATAGAGGTTGCCTTCAAGATCAAGCGGAGGTAGAACCAGAGGTGAAATTAATAATAGGGGTGGAAAATAAACTGTCAAATAAAGCGCAATTCATTTTTAGACAGCGAGGAGCCGAGGGTTTTCTTTTATGGAAATCGTTTATTGCAGCTTGAGCCTTTTTCAAACCGGAGGCAGGTTTCCAAGTTCAATCGCTATCATCATACCCTTTCCAATGTACTAGGTATTGGAAGCCGCGGCCAATGGGTCTGGAGTTGACAATGTAATCAACTTCAAATTCTTCGGTGCCCTCATCGTTGACAAGCACTGGTCCAGGTCGGACGACCGGTTGGCCAGGTAAGGGTTCAATATAAGGTTTAACTCGAGAGACATTGACGATGTGGCGAGCTTTCATGGATTTGGGGAAGAGTAATCCCACGCTATTGGTATATACTTCAATGATTTGATAAGGGCCGATCCAGCGCTCCGTTAATTTACATGAAGGACGCTCGTCAAGAGCGAGGTGTTCTGTGCTTAACCAAACGAGGTCTCCGATTTTGTATTCTGGTGCAGCCGATCTATGTTTGTCTGCTTGTAGTTTCATTCATTTGCGTGTTCGCTGAAAGGCATCTTTAGCCTTTTCGAGATTGGCTTTCATGTCATCGGCAAACTCTTTAGCAGCTGGAGCTTTTACAGATGTTGGTTTGAATCCGAGGCGGGGGGTGAATGTTTTTGTCAACTGGAAAGGAGTAAAACCAGTGGCGGACGAGTGGGGGTTATTGAAATTAAACTGAGCAATGGCAAGCCATGTGACCCATTGATCTTGTTTTTCTGCTGTGAAGAGACGGAGGTATTGATTAAGTTCGTGGTTAACGCATTTCGTTTGTCCATTGGTTTGGGGATGATATGCTGTGGGCATCTTCTTTTCTATTTTTAGCAATTTGAGCAGATCTATCATCATTTGACTAGCAAATTGAGGTCTGCGGTCAGAAACGAGGGAATCGGGAAGTCCATGATGTTTCCATACATAATCTCTATAGAGTTCGGCAGTTCCTTTCGACATAATGATTTTTGGGGTTGGTATTAGAGCGACTTCTTTCGAGAAGCAATCTACCACTACTAACATGCTGTCAAAGCCGTGGAAGGCGGGGAAGCCTGTTACAAAGTCTGCAGACACATTTTTCCAGGGTCCTTCGGGTACTTCTAGGGGTTGCAATTTTCTGGCTGGCGGAAGGTTGGTAGGTTTCATTCGAGCGCAGTGTTCACACAATTTACAATACTCCTGTATGTCCTTCTGGGCTCCTGGCCAAGAATAATATCGTTTGAGGAAGTCTTGTGTCTTTTCGGCACCTTTGTGTCCGAATATGGGATGATCATGGAATTGTGTCATGACTTCTCTACGGAGTTCTTTTGGTACCCAAAGTTTGTCACTATAATAATATAATCCTTCACAGAGGATCGACCCGTCTGGAAATGTGCATCCAGAGTGTGAAGATTTGATTTTATCGAACAGGGTAATCTCTTCTAGAGATCTGATTCAATTATTGGGGATGAACGTCATTTGTTTGTTGTCATTTTCGATGCCGATCATATGATCTTCTCGTCTAGAGAGTGCATCAGCTTTTTCCATTGAAGTTCCGGGTTTGTTAATGAGAGTGTAATTGAATCGTGAGAGGTACTGAGCCCATCTCGCTTGTCGTCGATTTAGATCTTGGCTTTTCATAAAATACTGGAGATTCTTATGGTCTGTCCAGATCTCAAAGTTATGCCTCGCTCCTTCTAGATAATGTCTCCATTGCTCGAGTGCTAGTATGATCGCGAGCATTTCTTTATCAGCGATGGGGTAATTTTGCTGTTCGGGTGTCATAGAATGGGACATATAGCCTACTGGATGTCATTTGTCATCTTTTAGGGAGGAGAGCACAGCTCCTGTAGCGAAATCCGATGCATCACACTCAACGCGATAAGGAGTGGTATCATCGGGGTATGCTAAAACAGGGGCAGTGGTGAATCTATTTTTAAGCGTCTCGAATGCATTACAGGAATGATGGGCGATTTAGGTGGTCCAATTGAGGATAGTTTGTTCCTGCAGGTAAGCTACGAATTGCTGATCGTGTGCTTCATGTAGTGCGGTGAGTTCTTCTGGGATAGGAAGAGTGACTGGTTCAGGGGTGGTTTCATAGTTGGTATCCCAGCCGGTGTCAGACCACTGAGTTTTCACGTCGTATGGGTTGGGCTCTAAGGGTCGGTGGTAGTCAGAGCTGAGAAAACTTAGTTTGAACTCTTTTCCAGTGATAATCAATTCGAGATGATATCCTTCTTCTTGATTGGACAAGTGGTAGAAGAGGGCAGCGACAAGGGTGAAGCAATAGACAAAGGCGATTGTTCCGATGAGGATGATAAGGGTAATACTCATATAGCGAGGAGGATCTCACGAAGAGTCACTTCACTCGAATCTGTAAAGAAAAATCTTCTTCGGCTGGTCGTGTCACAGGCACGACTTTCTGGTGGGGGAACCGGGGTGTGCACGCAGGCAATATCTGTTGCCCATCGAGCAGATGGGTAGGTAATACCCGCGGATCGTTTAGGTTATATCACACGCAACCTCGATAACAATTACGCTCGTTTGAAAGCGTGTGCTGACCCACTATGCACAGGGTAGGGATTGATACTATTACTTGCGACGAAGTGTGTCCTTTCGAATGAGGTCATAGCCTTCGCAAAGCGAACGAGTTTGTGGGATGTACAGTCCCACGATACAATTTGTAGATCAAGGGTTCGTAATCCCCTGGATGGTAACCTGGTCAAGGGTTCTCTTTATCCTCTGATGTGAAGGGTCTCCCTTATGTCTGGGATCCGACAATGACGAAGCGGTTTAGAAGTAAAGTGTTTGTCACAATGTACTGGTGACGAGTGAGGTGGGATAGTAAGGATAGTCTTGTTCTTATGAAGGCCACCTCTATCCAAAAAGGACTATGGCACCTCAACAAGGGGACAAAGACTTAGGAGGGGAATGTATAGGTTAGAGGGAATCCAACCAGAACAAGACTAGCTTGTTCGGTTGTTGCATTCAAGTATTTATACTAATGACATGTGTGCACAGACCAACTTAGGGCTGGTCCGGATAAGCAGTGCTAGCTAATATAGTAAGTGTAAAGTGGTACAATAATAATAAAGGTACAGGTCACATGATGATGACTAAGCAGGTCACGTGACTTGGAAAAGTAACAAGTGAAATATGAGAGACAACACTTATGTAAGCGGTCACGTGACTTTAAAGAGTTGAAAATGAAGAGGTTTGTAACAAGATAGGGGCGAGGAGTAGGAACTGGTACGGGAGGAACCGAGGGAGGACGAGAGTTAGGAGTTGGACCCATGTAAGGAGGTGGTAGAGGAAGATGGAGCGTGATAGTTTCTGTAACTCGCTCTATTTCTTCTACAAGGTCTTGATCTTGGTCTTCCTGATTGTTTAGATCAGGAGTGATAATCTTATAATCAATGATCAGCTCGTAGTTCAAGTCCAAGAGAGGTATCCCAGCACAAAGCCAGAGATGGAAACGATTCTGATCCCCAACATGGTTCATAGATAATCGTTCTCCTTGTGGGTAAACCCAAAGGGCTCGGTCTCCATCCATAATAGGACAGGTTTCTCTCATTAAGAGGAGATAAATGGATGCAACAGTCCCAATGATCTAGCTCAGAAAACCAGTTTCCCAACGGACTATTCGTTGAGGGGTAGGCATCGTGATATCGATAGACAGCAAATGCCTCAATGCTCTTCGTGTTGAAGGCTAGTAGAGCTCAGGGCTCATAACCTATCGAGATAGCAAGACTCGATTGTGGAGCACAGTAGCCTAGGAGGGAACTAAGAGAACAGTGGGAGATACTCACTGTTTATAGTCCTGAGGGAACAAACAAGGATAAGAGTATAGTGAGAGGGTAGTGCCTCGAGCTAGAGCTTATGTGTGAGAGTGATGGAAGAATAAGTCGAAGACTTGTTGTTATCCTAGAGCGAAGGCTCCAGGTTTATATACAGTACAGGGATGTTTGTATCTATGTACGTATGTCTCCTATAAAAGGGAAATAGAGATAGAACTCTATAGAATGTTATGGAAGGATGACGAAGTAATGAGTCATCCGCAGTAAGATACTGCTATTGTCCAATGGCGTTAAAGCCTTATCTGTGTGATGAGTAACACGAATAGTGTAAGTAAAGATAAGAAAGATAAGAGATAAGTGAGTCATATCTGTGAGTCATATCAATGAGTCACGATTGAGTCACGACGTGTTACAGCATGTAACACGTCAGAATCATGGTATGGAACAAAACAAATCCATGATTCTCAACAGCAAATTGCTTGTCCGATGGACGGTCGGCGGCGGGTGTGCTCTCCACGAAATCATGTGCAATGATAGGATGAAAAGGCACAGAGGACCGCTTATTGTTCATCATGGAGATCTTGAACTCCTTAAGATCATTGGACAGCACGGATATCTGCGTGTCGATGTGTTGCTTGATCTGGTCCAGCGCTGCAAAGAAGGCAAACGCGTCCCGGTTAGCACAAAGGGATTGAACAATACTCCTCTGCAACCAAGACTTGGAGGGAATAAACCAGCAAATGATGTCGGTGTTCCGATGATGGGAGTTGGACTCGGAAGGACTGGTGCTGTGACGTACGGATCCAAAGTGTATGTCTTCTCCGATGATGGGTCATTCTGTGGGATCTTCGGCGGGCGACGAACTTCAAGTGGACGGTTCGCGCTGCCTTCTCAAATGTACTTTGACAGCAGTGAGACAAAGTAGTGGGACCAGCGGAACGGTCGACGAGTGATGAGGAGACCGGTGAAGCAGTCGGCGACGGGAGTGATTGCTTGGCCTTCTCTTGAAGTACTTCAGCGGCGCTGAAAATGAATGCAGAGACTCAGTTAAGAGGTTGCAGACGGCGGACGGAGATAGGTGGCCCGTGCTCGCCGATGAGATCTGAGAGACGGGCGTGCGAAATCAACGATGAGATGATAGCGTGGGGATGAAGTGTCGAGCGTTGAGCTCGTCTCGGCCAGAGCAGGGGCGCATCAGTTCCCCCGCCCGGGGCTCATAACCTGTTAGCGTCCTCGGGACGAGAACAAAGACGCACCACGGGCGGGTACTTGATGGGTACCGTGGGTTTCAACGGCAGTCCAACTTGCACCCGCACCCGCGCGCTACCCTTACCCTTACCCGCACGAGTAACACCCGTGCAAAACCCTAGAGAGCACGATTAAATGACACCACGGCAGACAATTTCATGATCAAATGCAGGCGGGAGCATCGACATCGTATGGCGATGATTAGCGAAGTGACTTGGGCAGATGCTCGGAACGCAACGGGTGGTATCATAATCAGTCCACATCCGACGCGGTGAGCGTGCCCTCCATATTCCCTCGTTGTTCGCTGAAAGGGGGTTTTAGGAACAAGTTGGAGCTATTTGCAGAGCTGGCTGATGTGATGCATCAGACACAAGCCAGTGAGTGCGACGAACAACGAGTTGATGTTTCGTCCACGCTGCAACGTAACAGCTTGATCAAGCCAAAGACATCCTGGGCGACATGGCAATTTGCTGCTGAACGAAACAAACATCAAAAGGTCGGACACGAACTCGAGCCAGGAGACATCATCGAGGCTGTGAGCATGATAGTATGTCGCGTGTCAGGAGTAGATGCCTATCGTGCGCACATGTTCACTTTCGTTTCATAGACTTTTTTGTATCTGACATTTGTAAATCGTGTCCAGCCGGGTCGCTCATTTTGGGGCATACTCAGATCCATACATGTTGGACGGCCTGATCTCGGAGAATGATGTTGGAGAACTGATTGACGTGGCTGACGCACCAATGGGTATGATTTTTGTTGTGGTCAGTACCCATCACTTGCGAGGCCCTCTGAGGGCACGACAGTTGTGAGTTGTGAGTTGCAATATTCTTGTATGCTTGGAGTGGTGCCTCATCACCAAGCTGGCTAACGAGCACTGGAAGGCATATCTGGGGAAGCTACACGCGCCTACGGCGCTGATGCCAGCATGCATCCCCACGTCCCCAACTGACACTTTGATTGATCGTCTCATCCTCTCCATCAGCTACCCGAGCCCCAGGTTCAGCCCTGAGACAGTGTACTGGCAGAGAGCCCGTCCGTCTCACACACCAGCATGTCCATGCGAGCCACACTTGGATTTTGTCCGGGTGGGAGCGAAAGCGACGGACCCCCGAGCAGCGAAAACTGGAGCTCGAGCAGGACGAGTACACAAGGAATGTGGTGAACAACACAGAAAAACTGGGAGATCAGCGACCGTGATATGGGTAGACTGATGGGTTTTTTTGGCAGCGGAATGATTGCGCTGAGCTGATGGGTTTGTTAGGACACGTATCTAAGCATCAACAAGAGCGTCGTCTGTACTGTCAAAAGAGATCAGCCTCGACAAGGGGCCGAACTATTACCTCGGCCTGTGGCTCAAGCACACAGGCAAATACCCCAACATCGAAAGCTCGAAGTCAGTAAAACATTTTATCTCGAAGATCGAGGAGCGCACTGAGTCGGCTCTTTTTTTTCTTTTCATTCACAGCGTGCGAAGGATACCTTGAAGGCGACGGAGATGCCTTGTGTCGTTCTGGATCTGTCTTTGCCAGATTTGTTCAGGGGTACATCATCTTTCATGCTTCAACTCTATCTTTGTGGTAGTAACTTGATTCTATTTGCATGGTTTGACAAAACCAACTTTGATGAGTGCTCAGAGCTGAAGCGCTGACTCCGGAGTCCGGAATGATGTGAGATCAGTGCTCGGAGTCGGTACAAAGACTTGCATGGTATCATTAGTCTTCCTTGCGAGGTGTGCCACTGGCTGCCTGGCAGAGGACTCAGATGCATTGATTGAGCAGTGATTCCTGTCCGACAAAAATGAAGTGTATGGTAGTAAGAAACTGGGTACTTAGTACTTCTGTTCATGGTGTACATCTGCTCGCACATCAAAACCGTGACATACATTGACCGATCTGAGCACAGTAAGTTTTCACAGGGACTCTGACTCTTCTAAATGTCCATGTGACAAGCAAGGTTTTTGCCGGCACCAGCCGGCACTTCCACAATGTATAGCCTTAACCATAAGTCAAAGAATGGGATCATTGTCACGCGCTATATCGGGCACTTGAAAATTCCGTGATGTTCATGGTGATAGTAGATCCCTTTATCCGAATCTCAGTCTCATACATATATATGTGCGGTCGGATGTTTCAACCATAACCATCCGTCCACCGTCATCAGTTTGACCTATTCATCAATCAGAATTTGTTCCTATCCTATCCTCACTGTTAGCTGCGTAGTATCATAAAGGTCTGTAGGCCGACGTTTTAACGCCAACCCTCCTTTCTACTCCTCTACAATGGCATTCATTCGTACTACGATGACCATTTTTGCAGTCACCAGCAGACTGGTTGCTCTGGCCACTGCGACACCTGTACCAAATTGCCAGGCGGGCGGTATTTCCATACCGCTCACCAGACATCCTTCTTCCTTTCTGAAATCCAACGGAAGCATTGATCTAGATGCAATAACTTCTCATGGTATATCAGTCAGAGAGTACGTTGAACCATTACATCCAATCGGTCTGCTCAGGCTTTTTTTTAGGAAGATCCTTAGTGGCCTAGATAATTACGAGATGAACACGGGGACGATGCATCCTCTCGCTGTGAAACGGAGCGAGTCCGGACTCGGAAAGCGTGGTCGTAACCTCCCGCTGACAAGTCATGAAAATGAAGTTTGGTTGGGCCAGATTTCGATCGGCACTCCTCCTCGGACCTTGACGGGTAAATTCTCCTTGTATCATTCTGATAAATGTTTACCCTGGTCACAGTCCAGATGACCACGGGTTCAGCGTTCGTACTTTCTTTTCGTTCATGCAGCTGTTTTTGTTTAAATCAACGCAGCGATATGTGGGTGCTGGAAACTAACTGTGCTGGGATTACCCCACAATTCCCCCTATGGGATCCCAAGTCATCCGAAACTATCGAGTACAGTGGTCAGTCATTTGAGTTCTTATATGGAGATGGAACCGTCATCCGAGGTGATCGATATATGGATAATGTGACCATCGCTGGATTCACTGTATGTTTTGTATCGCTGTATAAGTATGACCATTGAATTCTGACGCCAAGCTAGGCAGACCCTCAGACCCTTGGTGCTGCAACATCGTACGATTCTACGATAGAGAACTATGGATATCCAGACGGTGTATTGGGATTAGCCTTCCCTTCCATCTCGAAATTTGGTGCTGATCCACTGTTCACGTCGCTTATCAGACAAACGAGCATAATGAATCCGGTATTCTCATTGAAACTCTCTTCTTCTGGAGCCGAGATGTACCTTGGTGGAGCAAATAGTATGCTGTACTATGGTCGCATCGTTTATGTACGCGTAACAGTTGCTGTGAGTTAAAATGCAAGATGTGTGAGCGGACTCTGTTGCTAACATTGGCATTTATGCAGGGATTCTGGCAGGTGTCCATGGACAGTATTCGTTTGAATGATAACAGGCAGCTCTTAAATATACCTGTCATTCTCGACACTGGTTCAAACTTCATCTTCGGAGATCGGGAACGGGTTAGAACACTGTACGAGACCTGTGGCGGTATCCTCAAGCGCATTGGAGATATTGATTACTATACATGTGAGTCCGGATTGCGTTCAGTACCTTGTTCTTATTGACATCCTGCAGTACCGTGCGAGTTTTTCCCAATAGTGAACCTTACCTTCCGCGGCAAGCCATTCCGCATCCCTCCCGAAGTTCTCAATATGGGACCAGTTGCGGAAGATCCTAGCAGATGTTACAGCGCCATTGTCGGCCATCCACAGTCCGTCGGTGAGATTCATGGCTTATTGCTCCCCCCCCTTTTTTTTTTTGTGAGGCTAGATAGACTCGTTCTGACTATATGGCCTAGAATATTGGATCCTTGGGACCCCTTTCCTGCAGAATGTATACACCGTGTTCGATCCCACTCAGTTACGGGTAGGGTTTGCGCGCCTAACTTGAATCATCGCGAATGTTCCCGGTACAGTGCATATTTATGGATTCGATCTATGTAAAATATTCGGAGATTTCATGGTGAAAGCCTCGAAGGAAGGGTTGACGGCCGCGCTTCCAGGGCCATTGAACTACCGTTTGCAATCGTTGGCGGGAGTTAGACTTGAGAGAGTTGTAGAGCGTTTGAACGCGACTATCTGAGAGGCTGGTGGTACGAACCAACCGGGCGTCGAGCTACTGGAAAATAGTACTCACGACCGACGGACGTTGCAGCAAAACGAGTCAAAGACCGAAGCGCATCATGATCAGACCAGACAGCCAGGTCGCCGCGCAAACCCGACTTGCGATGTATGTACTGTAAGAGTCGTCGCGACGAAGTTCGACCGATCCACAGATTCAGCAAAGAAAGTAGACACACAACGCTGTACACATAACATATGTACAAGCGACGTATCCGAGAGCAGCGCTAGCGCTGTCGAAACTGCCAATCTACTCGCGCGTGGTTATGACGACGACGACATACGTGGCATCGAGTCCCCGAGGGGAGAGTGTGTGTGAGAGAGAAAGAAAACTAAACACGAGACATGGCAACGAAAAACACAAGGGATGATACCTCGAGGCACAAGTAACCGTCCGTTCCCCTTTTTTCTGAACTACAACGACAGAGGAAGAGTCTGAAAAAGAAAAGAAAAAACGACGAACATCCCATCCCTCTCTCACCTCCGCTAGACGGTCGGCGATACAGCCTCCCCGTTCACATTCCCAGCCCCATTCGCACCTCCAGCCGCGTTATACATGGCCCTTAGCGCCAA
>JBBPPX010000616.1:0-10085 GCA_038092235.1 Leccinum boreale
TGCTATGTTTGTTTCTTGGGCAGTAACAAATAGCATTTGCAAAACCTCCTCATTCAAAGCTCCAGCTGTCTTTTCCAACAACATGTTACATCCCTCATTTGAGTTGTGCATCCCTTGCATCCATGCACATTCCATGAGCTGAATCATTTTATTGGACAAGAGAATAATACCTCTCATTCGAACACTATGTTTTGGTGCATAGTTCAATTGAGAGAGACGACTCCATACATTAGCATTGTCGAAAACTCCATCCATGAGTTCATGTGCCTTTGCTACCTTCTCCTGAATTGGCAGCTTTCGAGCATCACCAGATACTTCACTCATGGCGACAGCCAGCAATGCATCAAACTTGGTGAACAACACAATAACAGGCACTGGCCAAGCTGTGAGCTCCAAAAAATCTTGCCAAAAAATGAGCCCACCATTTCTCGTATCACACTCATCGAGAAACATTTCTTCGGAGCGTTGGATTGCCCGATGCAATTTATCCATTGGAATACAGTACCTATACAATGTGGCAACTAGTCAATGATTACTACCCGCACAGTCGATCGATTACCAGATGGCATGAATGCGTTTCTTGAGCAATGTCGTATTTGCACGATCAGCAATGAACTCCTTGAGTTATTGGAATTCATCTGCGGAACCAGCCTCGAAGCCCCGCGAGTCATGGAAGACGAAGTTGTCATTGCTCCGAAAAATCAACTTGTTCTCGATGTTGTGTTCCCCGCGCTAGCGTTAATCAGTAAAGATACACGTCGAGTCCGAGTCCCAGTATGTTACAAGTGATACTCACACCCGTGGATCCCTCGACTTTGGTCAGATCAATCTGGTCGCACGGTTCGGTTGGCCAGTCATCCATACGTATTAAGAAACACGCACCTTGTTTCCCTCTCCATCATAGACCTCCGGGTTTTCGGTAGTGTTACAGATCGCACGGAGAATGGTCGTCTTGCCAGCGTTCGCCCGCCCAACGATAAGGATCCTGAAGCGGCCAAAATTCTCTCGGATGTTTTCAAAACCGCCAGCCTGGATTGCTGAGTTCGAGTTCATATCTGGATTCTAAGCCTAAGCGTATGTATTGTCGAATAAGTTGTGGAACGTGAGGGTGAGGGAGGAAGAAACAAGAGCCACACGTCGATCGATTCTCATCTACTTCCGACATCCGCTTCCGGCAGGTCGGGTGGCAATGGTCGGGAGCATTCGGCCACATTCGTCCGAAACATCCACCTCTCGGGACGGCATGGGCATTGAACGTTGAACGAGCAAGGGGCTGGATGGGTATGCGGTTTCGAGCCTGCCAAAAGTCCTCGTCGGGTACCGCTACCCCGATCGCCGTGTAGGTAACTTCTAGGTCGGACTCGTTATGGATGAAGTTGTGGCTGTGCAATACTCGTGGGAAAAACTAATATGGTCGTCTAATTGAGCCATCCCGAGGCTCACACCGAGTTGAAACTATATATGGTCAGCTCATTTGTACCATGGTACTCCCGGGCCATCTTCCATCCGTCCACGTTGCATCTTGTGGCGATCATCTCGCTCGTCGTGGCTGGCTGGATGGACCGGTCTCGGGATGCCAAAAGCACACCGCCGATATGACTGACACCGCTCCTTCCAGGCCACCGTAGGACTCGCAGAAACCTACGCCGCCCTCGTCCTTGCCGACGACGGCATCGAGAAATCACGGTACGTACTCCCCCGTGTGCGATTCGCACAAACGGTTGCTAAATCGTTATCGTAGTCCGATAAAATTATCGCACTGACGAACGCAGCGAACGTCGATGTCGAGCCCATATGGGCGACACTCCTCACCAAGGCCTTGGAAGGCAAGAACGTCAAAGAACTACTACTGAACGTCGGCGCAGGCGGAGGTGCATCCGTAGTGGGTGCTGTCCCGGCTGCTGTATCTGGTGACGGTGGCAGCTCGAAACATCTTCACCAAGCTTCAGCAATCTAGTTCTTGCATGATATTGCCAGAACGATCACCTAAATACATAAATAAACTAAATCCATAATGTGAACTACTACATGATGCTACAGTCCTTGTTCGTCTTGGACGACACCTCCTTAGCACGCTCTGCCTCCTCCTCTGCGAGCAGCAATTTCTCCTGCTCTGTCAAAAGCTTTGATGCTGCGTCAGTGCCTTGCGCAAAACATACCAAGTACTCCAAACGTACCCCCTTCTTCGCGCGTTCCATCATGGCCTTTCTCCTGCTTTCTTTTTCCGCCTTCGCACGACTGACGAAGTGTGGATAAGCAAGTATATTATGCCGTAGCAAAGATGGGAGGAGGAACGAATGACAGAGGATCCAAGATTTTCGCAATTTGCGAGTCGGATGAAGGGGTTCGACGAGGTGATGGTTTCGTATTAATAATTGGCGACGTCGATTTGGATGCGGCAGTAGGTGAAGCAAGAGGGCTAACGGGTTATGAGTGTTTACTGAGCGAGAAGGCCGAGGCACGCCTCACCGGTCAGTCTTTGCGAAGGGGTTACTCAAGGCCTTGATATTCGAAGAGGACGAAGCTTCGGATGACGCAGGCAGGGGATGAGTGTGCGAATTGAGCGCATTCGATGCCTTTGCGACAGAAGTCTTGACGAAGAGCTTGGAGGAAGACATGCTGTTCGACTTCGAAGAGGAAGAGGAAGGGGTAGCCGACGTGAGGCTGGAGCAGCTGTGGTCCTTCGGGAAGCGATGCTGCGGACAAAACTGCTTCTTACAGGCCTGGAGCGCACGTCAGGATGTTACCGGGACGTCCGGAGGAAGAGCACGCACGGTGCAACCGATCGGAGCATAGAGAACCTTTCCACATTTACCTCGAGCACACACAGGCTGAGACCTGGTCTTGCCAGATTTGCCGGTCATGACACTGCACTCTGAGTTGATATGACGTTCCATGCGGATGTTGGGATCTTCTCCAGGGGGTATAGCGACTGGGGTATTGCATAGCGGGCCTGGGATGTAGGTTAGTAAGTGAGCTCACGGTCTATGGAGCGGAGCGGCTCACAACTGGGAGCGACGCGGTTGTGCTTGGTCTCGTCGTATTGTGGACAGTGGTGGGTTTCTACGAGAAAGTGTTCTTGGCAGAAGCTCTTTGTACAGTGTTGGCACTTGAAAGGCAAAAAGTCAACGAGGAGACAAGAAGACTCTGAGCATTGCTGCCCGACGGAGAGTAGCTGGGTATCGTTGTTGTTGGATGTCATTGGGAGAGATGCGATCACAGCAATTGCAACGGTTTATAAGGTCAGGGACGCGTAAGCCTACAGCAAGGAACGACTTGTCTTCCTGCCTAACTTAGGGTCTTGCCTTCGGGAGACTGAGCAATGCTCGTCATCTCGTTTGTAAGCGATTACATATCGTCTCCCCTTCCGTTACTAACTTGTTGCAATAGATCAGGCATGGAGAGTCTCTCGATAACCTCGTGCGTTGCCCGGATCTCACCCGCTCGTAATCAGCCCTCATCTCACCGCAACAGAAATCCATCTGGGCCGGTCACCAGGATGCAGAGCTGAGCGAACTCGGTGAGTATCACCCAACGAATGTGCAGCTTTCAATCAATATTTCCCAACTTTCCAGGCGTGCGAGTGAGCACGATCAGTTCCCTGTTTCCACCTATCCTCATTACAACACACGGCAGCAAGCCAGTGCCCTTGGCGGAGCCTATGCCGCTATCCATCTCGATGCGATCATCACCTCGGACCTCAAGCGCGCCCATGCAACGGCCGTGGCTCTGCTCGACGGTCAACCCTCGCCAAAGCCACCCTTCAAGGTCGATCGCGACCTTAGAGAACAATGTTACGGTGATGCCGAGAGCCACTCATGGCAGATGCACCGGATCCCTGATAAATCGCTCGATGATCATTTCAAGGATGGTCAATACCCGGTCCTATTCGGCCGAGATCAGAAATTTCCCAAAGGAGAGAGTTTGAATGATGTTGCTGCACGAGCGGAGCGTGCCATTGACCAGCTCGTGTTGAAGCCCTACCTCCCTCGTGCGATTTCCTCGGATGGCCAAGACGTACACGTTGCGGTGGTCAGCCACGGACTCTGCATTAGTGAATTGGTTCCCGCTCTGCTGAAACGGAATGACGGCGGTGCACCAGCCAAAGATTTCAAAGGTTTAATGAACACTGCTTGGACCAGAGTCACAGTCCAAGCCAAGGTAACGCTGGTGTTTGATCTCCAATCAGTGTGCTCAACCCAGCGTGTGTAGCCTGGCGCGGAAATACCGCAAGTGACTGATGAACTCGAGAACCTACCCCCGTTGGTCGTCACTGTAACCGACGTGAACCGACACGAGCACATCGATAATGTCGTATGTCGCATCTTCACACCGCAGTTCGCTATTCCTAACGGCCGTTCTCAGAAGCGTCAGAAAGGGATCATCAAGCACGACCCCAAACAACGGGGCATCCGTGAATTCTTTGGTGGGGGAGGTGTGAAAGAGCCCGTAGAGGCACTAGAACACGCAGAGAGCGATGCAATGGACGAGGTAGGTGAAGAGGAGCGCAATTAATGGTTCACATGGAGAGTCTGAGGTGGAAATACATAAATTTGTGAACGGGTGAAAGCAGAAGACTGACCTATGCATACGGAAGCAGCTTTTTGAGCGTGGCTGTCTGCGACTGACTGGAGTACGCAGTCTGAGCGAGGTTGTTTTTCCGTGCGGGTCTCTTTGACACATTCATGTGCGAGTGGTTGGCGTGAGCCTTGGAAGAGTCAGTCCAGGTCACACTCGGAGACGAAGAGACACACTCGTTTGAACTTTCCGTTAGCGACTGCGCGCCATCTCTTTTTCGCGCCGCTGTGCGTCTTTAGCTTTGGAAAGTTGGCGATCGCAGACGTCGAGAACCCGCGCAAGAACTGGAACATGGTCAAACTTGAAGTAAGTAGTACTACGTCACGTGCATTCATACCTTGTAGTAGTTGACCATCATATACATATGGCAGACCCGCAGGACGACGCAGATCGCGTACGTTGCGAAGTTCTAGACTTTTGACGATCAGGCTCATCTTTATTTCTTCAGATCCGTGCAAAGCGTCTCGCAAAGCTCCAGGCAGTCCCACCGCCCGAAACCCCCAGCCCATCCACCGCATCAGCAACAGTCCCAAAGCCGCCCCTCCCGAAACGAGGCTCTTCAACTCCCTTGCCTGCACAGACCACGCGGGTACAAACACCTGCTAAGAGGAAGACGCTCCCACTCCCCAAACTCGATATACACACATGGGAAGACGAGACCCTCGCACAGATATTCAAGGTCACGCTCAACGTACGTGCACAGTGACACAACCTACCACGTACTCCATCTCACAATAAGCAGCGTTCTGTGGCGGAGCGCAGCAACCATGATCTCGTGTGGCTCAAGGGCCTTGCGGACGAATTCTCTTCAGAGGGATACCGTGCGTCCCGTTCACCTTCACCCATCTGTGGCTAAGCAGGGACCCATGGAACAGCCTCGACAATGAAACTTACCGGGGATATTGCCGATCGCATTGTTTTCTCTCGCTTGGAGTTGGACCCCCAGGCAATGTCGTGAGTCTGATCGACGTGTCCCTTTTATTTGCCACAATCCCTCGTCCAGGGATGACCCCGAGCAACTGGCTGTCCTTGCATCGCTCCCATCCCAGATGACCTCGTTCGAGTACTTGGTTGGCTGCTGGAAACGTGTCAATATCGCAAAGGCGAACCTGATCAAAAAGGTTGGAATAATCATTGGCGTTGCTCCACAACATTCATGCGTCGCTTCACAGAGTCCAGTCAATGATTTACAGCAAGCGTCTGCCCTGCTCGAAAAAATTCGAGATCTCGTGGTTAGTTATACCGGCCTTACTTTGCAAGATCCAGAAATGTTTCCCCAACCGGCAGGGTGTGTCCCAAACCTTGTATCATGCATCACCACTCTGATGCTTCGCACAGGCGCGAAATCGGCCCATCTGAACTTGTTGGCCCGTTGTTGTCACTGTCTGCGCTCTCTACCCCGCTCGCGACTGTTGCATCCTCCTCGAGTCAAGCTCTCTCTCCGACAGAAGTCGAACCATTCCTGCAAGATCTTGCTCACCGTTTCGAACCTGACAACGAGATCGATGGCGTCCTCGGACCGGTCGTGCGCCAGCTGTTGTTCCACCCGTCTCTTTTCAGACCCGAGGGCTTGGCCGGAGGTGATTCTTCCTGGCGAGGTGTAGTTGGTGGCATGGAAGCACTCGTTTCCGTCAAGAGCATAGCAGTCATGTTGACTAGACTGGACGAGTGGAATCCACCGCATGCGACCGGCCCTACGTTTGAAACGGTTACATTGTTGGGTCCCTTATGTCGACTCGGGGCATTCAGCAGGGAATGGGTGAGATGAAACATGCTCATATCAGTATCGGTCATAACCATCTTTACAGCCTTCTATCGCACAAAATTACTTCTCTGAACCAACCAAACGTACACGGAATGATGTAGAATCTTCGACCGCGAGCCTGCGAGGGACAGTCAAGAGTCTGCAGGTACGCAGGTTGTGGTAAGCTGAATATCAACCATGCTAACGGTACACCCACAGTCATCACTCTTTCAAATATTCAACACTCTTGTGCGAGCATCTCCAGAGTCCAGGGAGGCGGTATTAGAGTACTTTGCCACCTCAATCAAACTAAACGTTAAGCGTGCAGGCATGCAGGTGCGTGGCATCTTCGGATTATTCCCGCGATGCTTTTAAGTGTTTCCTAGGTGGACCCACAAACGGTTGCAACTGATAGCTTCATGTTCAATTTGCAAAGTGTTCTTCTTCGCTTTGCGGAACCTTTTATCGATGCTCAATACTCCAAAGTTTGTCCCGCTCCAATTGGGCACAGTTATTGTTTCTGACAACTCGGGTAGATGGATCGCATCGACCCGTTGTACTTTGCCGTTTCGAAACGTATGGATGTGAGCGAAGAGACGCGCATCAAGGCTACCTCCGAGGAAGCGAGACAATGGGCAGAAGTAAACAGGGGCAAAGGTAAGTTGCTTGACTACTGGAAATCGACCGGACGCGCTTTATCCCCTGGGTCAGCCGCAACGCCAAACTTCATCTCCGAGATCTTCTATCTCTGCAATGCCATGGGTCATTACGGCTACCTTAGAACCACGCAGACGTACGATGACTTTGCCCATCATCACGACGAGCTGCAACGTCACCACGACATGATCAATGGCGATGGTTCTTGGATCGGTGTCAGTCGCACACATTCCTTGGTTTGCTCTCCATTCACGCTCCTTCCAGAGTCCTGGCCATGCACGGACAGAAGCAGCCATAAATCAAATGAAGGTGCGCATGTTAGGTTCGAAGGATGTTCGACGTTCACCGTCTGATTTATCATCCAGACTGAGATGGCGAAAATTCAAGCAAACCAGTATGCGTTCCGAGTGCAACTGCTCGAGCCAGACTTTATCTTCCGATACATTGGTTTCACTAATTTCGTCTCGGCCTGGCTAATACGACGAGCTGACCCGAAAGGTTTACACCCCACTCCCCCGGTAGAGTGCGTTTGTTCGTGGTAAATGGCGATATTTTCGTTGAACTTTTGGCAGACTGCCGCTCCCCGAGGAAGTTCCAATGGCATTCAGAGTGCTTCCTGAATATATCTTGGAAGACGTGGTGGAGTTTTTCCTTTTCGTCATCCGGTATGGTTTTTTTTTTCATCTCGAAGTTCCCAACGCGTGTTCACGGGCGAATTGTTCAGTCACTCACCGGATAGCTTGAATCTATCTGGGAAAGATGACTTGCTGTTGTTCGCTCTCACGTTCTTGACCTCGACCTGGTATATCAAGAATCCTTTCTTGAAGGCCAAGATCAACGAGGTTTGAATATGAAACGGCCGCAGTGGGAAGAATGTTGACGTTGTCGTAGGCGTTGTTTTACGGCGTCCTACCATACGGACACGAACGAAAAGGAATCTTGGACGAAACGCTGAACAGCCATCCCTTGGCATTGAAACATCTGATCCGGGCATTGACACACTTCTATATCGGTGGGTATATTCAAAGGCCTTGCATACGTTTTGATGATGACACGGCGATTCCAAACAAGAGGTCGAACAGACGGGAGCAAGTTCGCAGTTTTACGATAAATTTAGTGAGTATATTTGTTTGACCGGTATAGAGATTTTTTTGACCGGTAATCTACTCGCTAGATGCTAGGCACGTGTTTCGTTTCTACTGCTGAGACATAGGTCTGAACAGGCCCTCAAGGAGGAACGTCTCGTACATTCTCAAAGCGATCTGGAGTAATCCGCTTCACAGGCAAGCGCTCAACCAGGAGGCACTGTGAGTATGACGTCTCGCTGCAAAGAAGCTCTTCGTGTGTTTACGGATTCCTTGAAAGGGACGTTGAAAAATTCGTTCGCTTCATCAATCTGATGATCAACGATGTCACCTACCTCATGGACGAGTCCCTGAGTGAACTGACGCAGATCCACAACATCCAGACCGAGATGCGGGACCAAACCACTTGGGCCGCTCGCCCCGCTCAGCACCGGCGTGAACGCGAGAACACGCTCCGCGGGCTCGAGCGTCATGCGTCCAGCTATACTACCCTCGGCAAATCGACCGTGGAGCTGCTCAAGGACTTTACTGCAGAGACCAAGGTGCCATTCATGATGCCCGAAATCGTGGACAAGCTGGCTGCGATGTTAGACTACAACCTCGAAGCGCTCGTCGGTCCCAAGTGTGGCGAGCTGCGCGTCAGGGAGCCGGAGAAGTACCACTTTGATCCGAAGGGGCTGCTGAGCAACATCGTCCAGGTGTATCTGAACTTGAGTGACCGGGACGAGTTTGCGCGTGCGGTCGCGAACGACGGGCGGAGTTATAAGAAGGAGCTGTTCGAGAGGGCAATTGAACGAGCGAGGAGGATGGCTCTAAAGTCGGAGCCTGAGCTCGAACAGATGCAATTGTTCGTCGTCAAGGTCGAGGAAGCGAAAGTGGTGATCGAGGCCGAGGAAGACTTGGGCGACGTCCCGGACGAATATTTGGGTAAGGTTCTACGTTCTTTCGACGCGTCTCTGGGAGACTGAAATGATCATCGTAGATCCGCTCATGTTTACGTTGATGCGCGATCCGGTCCTTTTGCCTTCCTCCCGGGCCATCATCGATCGGTCTACGATCAAATCGCATCTCTTGTCTGATCCCAAGGATCCATTCAATAGGGTCCCACTTACGATCAGCGACGTCGTTCCAGGTGAGTCCTATTTTACTTTTCGTTCGCCGTATTTACACAGACCTCCAGACACGGAATTGAAAGCAAGAATAGATGCCTTCGTGGTCGAGCGACGCGCCCAGAGAGCCAGATCTAACAAGCCCGCCGAAGACGGTGACGTAGTGATGGAGTGATACAAGGTCGAATCTCAATACCTAGCAGCCCATGTCGTGTGTTTGTGCAATGAAAAAATAAGTTAAAAGTGTACAGCGGATAGCTCTACTTTTTTCTCTTCTTGCCTGCTCCGCGACCTAGGCTCGTCCCGCCCGCTCTAGCTCTCGCCCACGCCGCTCCCCTCGCAGTTTTCGCCGGTCGACCACCGCGCCCCGCTTTCGGCGGTGCCGACGCTGAAGAAAAGAAGGGAAGAAAGCAAGGTGTCACAATCCGAGTTCCGCCATCGTCCACCAAAAAAAAGGAAAAAATGAAAACAAAACTACCCACCTGGCGACGCCTCCTGCGCCTCCGTCTCGTCCTCATAGTCCGTACCCGCGTCTGTACCCGTGACGACGCTTTCCCGTGGTGTAAACGCCGCCGCCGCCGCTGCTGCCGCTGCCGCATCGTCCCCGCTCTCCTGCGTCAACGCACTGCTATCGCTGTCCCCGCCAACCAAGCCTGCCATGTCCGCCTTACCACGCCGTTTCAACGCCCCTTTGGATCTACGACCCCGTGCGCCGGATGACGTACCACCAGCGCTCTTGCTCGGCTGGCGTGGGGAGGGAGCAGGTGTAGACGAGGGGATCGAAGCGGTCGCGCGCACGCGGCGGGCGGCGACGAGCGACTCGAGAGACTCGTCTGCCGGGAGGGAGAACTCGTCGCGGAAGAACGGGTGGCGGGAGAGGTTCTCGGAGGGGGAGGGGGAGCGGATCGGGGC
>JBBPPX010000617.1:0-10007 GCA_038092235.1 Leccinum boreale
CCTAACCAGATACTAACCAAGTATGACCAGGCACACTAACCAGACATAACAAGATATGACCCCTAACCAGACACTAACCAAGCTTGTCCAGGCACACTAACCAGACATAACAAAGCATGAATCCTAACCAGGCATAACACAGCAGGAATCCTAACCAGACACTAACTAAGCATGACAAGGCACACTAACCAGACATAACAAGGCATGACCCCTAACCAGACACTAATCAAGCTTGTCCAGGCACACTAACCAGACATAACAAAGTATTTTCAGGCACACTAACCAGAACTAACAAAGCAGGATCCTAACCAGGCACTAACCAAGTACTAACCAGACACTAACCAAGCAACTGATACGCAACTTTGTACCGTGGGAATTGGGAGCTTAGTGGTGGCTGTATCGGAGGTAGTATGGATGATTTATCTTGATATGAGCCATGGACCACATGATTCTGATCACAGGCGGCCGAGATATAACCGATTTAGTGTCAGATGTCATTTTTGACAAATTGTCATTGAGAATTTGTAGCTATCACATCTAAACCTGGCAGATCCGCGGTTCGAGACCACTCAGCAGTATGTAGCATGGATTGTTGGCTTCCATCTGAGCCAGTGATCGCACAATGCTGATCATAGGTAGCCGAGATATAACCAATTTCAACCTGTATGTTGATAAAACATAAATTGACCTCTGTGAAGTCAAAAAGTGGTGGGAAAAATCAGGAAAAATCAGCAATCATGGAAGTCAATCATTGGAATATTCTTTTAGTCTGGGTTAGGCGACAATTTTTTGTTAGTCCAGGTTAGGAGGTAAACAATGTTAGTCTTGGTTAGGAATAATGGCAAAGCCAGGGTTAGAAGTAACTGAGCAATTAGCAGTGGGAAAAATCAGAGAAAAAATGGGTGATCATGGATGTCAGTCATGGGAATGTTTTCTTAGTCTGGATTAGGAGGTAAAGATTGCTTAGTCCTGGTTAGGAGGCAAATCAATGTTAGTCTGGGTTAGGAATATTGGCGTTAGTATCAGGCAAATGAATAGTTAGTCCAGGTTAGGAGGCAACACAATGTTAGTCTGGGTTAGGAATATCGGCTTTAGTATCAGGCAAATCAATGTTAGTCTAGGTTAGGAATATCGGCGTTAGTGGTTAGACCTGGTTAGCAGGCAACACAATGTTAGGCTGGGTTAGGAATATCGGCAAAGACATTGGTTAGTCCAGGTTAGGAGGCAACACAATGTTAGGCTGGGTTAGAAATATTGGCAAAGCCATGTTAGTATCTGGTTAGGATTTCTGCTTTGTTAGTTCTGGTTAGTGTGACACAGCCACATTCTGTACAGTCCTGTACAGTCTGTATTCCCTGTATACTGTTGAAACCCATTGATAAGTATGCTTAGACTTGGTTACAGATGAGGTGATACACAGCCACTAGTCTGTACAGAGTCTGTCTGTATAGGTCTGTAGTCTCTGTAGAGTCTGATTAGTCTGTACAATGATTACTAATCAATTACTAATCAACATACCAAAAAGGTCGACACAGCCACATGTCTGTACAGACTGTACAGGTCTGTGCAACAGGGGGTACTCTGTAGTCTCTATAAGGTGAAAAGGTCGGTTTGCTGATGTAGGATGAACTCCGTGAAATCTTCTGTTCGCTTCTGAAAGAATGCCCATGGAGATTCAGCTCCCATACGAGCACCGTAACTGATTGTAAGGCGGTTACAGTAGCAAACCCAGCTGTGCATTCTGAGTTTTCAGAATAAGAGAGAAAGTGCTGCTATAGTGTATCAATTGTAGTTAGCAGTGTGCAGTAAATAGTGGATTCAGACCGAGCGACTTACTAGGGTGACTGTTTGCAAATTCCATAGCAATTTCTGTCAAGTCTACTTGGGAAACAGCACTCCCATTGCTGACAACGGGCGCAGGCACAGCATCGTTCAAGTCGGTCTCATTCAAGTCTGTGAGCGGTTCTTGAATCGTGTTGGTGAAAATAGGGGAAAGGTCAACCTCAACAATTTTCTTGAATGCCATCGACATGTGGGTAGCATTAAGTAGGCTATGACTCGATAAAAATGAGAGGTCGGGGACATCTTGATCATTGACACCCGCATTCGTCTGGGAGAGATCAGAGTGGCTCAACATGAGGGATGGGATCGGACAAGTGGTGATTTGTGAAGCCTCGAGTTACTCACCGCATTTTTATATTTTCTTGCCAAGAATTTCGATCAGTAAAGATATTCTAATATATAAAAGTCGTCAGCAAGAGTATAGAACGTTGAACTTTGGTTTCACCAGCCAATGGACAGTCCAACTTACTCAATAATGGGGTGAATTGTATAGGGAATGCTCCGAGTCAGTGACCTCAATAGATTAATCCAAGCTAGGGGGAAACCTGATTGAGAAGCATGGTGATGTTGATAGTGTAAAAGACTCGCCATTGTGCAATCATGTAATAACCAAAACGGGAAGTAAGTACCAGATTGAAGGTATGGTGGCCCATCCAGAAATTAATTTTAGATTGGTGATGATATATTCTCTGTCCTAAACATACAAGGGGACCTAGTACAAACTTTAACAGTGGTATAGTATATATATATATATCAACTAAATTGGTTCAAGTTGGAGCAGGACGGTGTGCACGATGGTTATTAGTACTAGTGTTGCTGGATAGAGGCATTGTGATATACCTCCCGATGCCTCCTGATGGCACCAGGACACAGAGGTTTCTTTGATGTGGCACCCCCTATATTTTTGTTCAGCACATGCCAGGTCCAACAACACGATGTGCCTGGCCCAGGGTCGGTTTCACACCGCCGCTTATCTGATCCCCCTACAATCGTTATCACTACATAAGAGGTTCATGTTTTTGTCCCAATTGATCTTATCTCGCTTCTTCTCTATGTACATGTGCATGTGTTTGTCGTCAGGGTTCACTGCCCCCCCCTCACTGTAAGTTAATATATTCGTAAATGATTCGGCAGACTCAGTGTGCTGCTCTGACATAGTCACAACGACAGACTGTTCTGAGTCCACAATGTCAGTGTCACAACGACAATCACTGAGTACTGTCAGAGGGTCATTTCCAGAGATTATCATGCTGACTCAGTGAAGCTTGAATTGTCAGCTTCTGAGTCTGCCCTAGTAGTAACTGAATACGCTCGCTCGTATGAAGCCTAGAGACTGCAACGTTGACCGTTTTCTCAGGCAAAAGTTCGCACACCCCGGTTAATTTCTTGACCTAAGTATCTATGTCACAATGACACTTCCACAATGACACTTCCATCGTGCAACAACAATCACCGACTCAGGGTCATTTTCAGAGATACGCTGAAGCTCGAATTGTAAAAGATGAGTCTGCAGATGCAGAGTGCCCTACTGCAATACGCTCACTCGTATAAAGTCTAGTAGATGGGAACGCTGACCTTTTTCTTGTTCAAAAGTAAGTATACGAAGGGTCTATTTCAAAAACTGCCATCAGAAACAATCAAGAAGAATGGAATGAGCGGTCTAACGTCGTATCTACAGTCTTTTCTCGGCTATTTCCGACTGTGATGTAGATTGAAACTCAGTTGGCTTTATAATGAGATTGGTACTACTGTAAGTGATCAATCTAAAGTTGCACCATGATGCAGTTCACGACAAGACCTACTACCTCTTTGGCAGCCCTACCTGCAGCCCTACCTGCAGCCCTACCCACGGACTCATGCAAACGTTCATTCAAACACGCTGGTAGATGGACACTCTTGAATCCTTGTGCACGTGAAGACCTATATGAGGAGGTTGGTCTCATCAATTTCTTTTCATCCACTTGTCAAGATTAGTGTTATTTATCACTCTCTGACAGCATCCCTTACGTGGATGACCATTGTCTTACACCAAAATTTTGCGACGTTGGACCAAAACCGTGATCAAGAGGCAATACCCTGTCAACTCCATGGAAGAGGTCGAGGAAGAGTATGAGGACTATGCCAGTGACATCATCGCTATCGTCAGTCAGGATGAATACAACAACTTTCTTGAGAGCTTATTGGGCGCTATCAAGCTATGTTCTGCAAATAGTTCTCATCTCAGGGACCATGCAGATTTTTGACAAGTACATTTTTTCCCTTGAATACTTGCCATCTAACTGACTCAAGACTTAGGCAAGGCTTGTTAAAGACGAATCCAGAGAATCTGATGTTGGCGATGTATCAATATTCAATGATGATGGATATCTGTGGTGTTGTGTTGTGTCATTAGTCGTTGCATAGTATGCTAATTGTTGTACCAATTTCTCCTCTTATGATCCAACATTATTCTGAGGCCTCTTGTCAGAGTGAAATTTTCAACATTGTGCTTTAAACTTGGCAACAAACTTGGCAAGAAGCTCAGCCGAGTCAGCCCCAGTCGGAAGCATAAGTACTATCCCTTGCTTCCTGTCAGGAATAAGCTGGACATCACGCCATTGACTGAAGGATATCTCGAGCTAGCTTTGTTGAATACTTTTTTCAGAATATTTGACCATGTTCGCGGTAGCGATGGCATCTTACATCTCCATCTGCTTGAGGTAGCCTCCAGCCACACCACACACTTGGTGTCCTCGTTGGTGAGTCGTTTTGTTTGTTACTTTCCAAGGTTTGACCTTCTCTTAATATAGATTCTGCTTGTTCTCAAATCATGCTACCTTCGTCAAGGTCAGCTTGAAAGCATATCCGAGCACAAAATGAAGGACTTGAGGAAAATTTACGCTGAGAACCAGTCAATGTTTACTGATGTCATTTCCATTTCTTCCTTACAAGCTGACGTTCCAAGCTCCATGTGAGAATTGGCGCGTTTTAACTTGCTGAATATCCTTCCAACAGATCCCATGTTTTGATGTCGTTCGTTTCGAGCACGAATAGCTCAGTAAAAATGTATATTTTGTATTCCTACTGGTAGTTCAAGTTGTGAACGATGCATCATTGATACATGTACTATTCTATTGTATGTCATTGCGTCGTTTTGTTGAGCGCAGATCTAGCCTATCAGATGCATCATTGTATGTGTGATAACCGGATTGATCCATGTACCTGGAACGCCCAGCAGGCTGTCTCAATTTGGAAGCATGATAAGATAAACTACATATTAACCATTGGCTGCAGGGTCCGTTGTGGTCCTCGTTGCTGTAGCGTCTCCTTGTCCTCGTGGTCGTGGTCGCAGTGTCGCTGATGCCATTCCGTCCTCCCTGTCCTCCCTGTCCTCGTCGTTTCGCCCTAACATGTCGTCGCGGTGTCATTGACGCAGTACTGGCTCCCCATCCTCCTCGTCCTTGTCATGGTGTCGTGGACATCGCATCGTGGTACACTGTCGTGGCACGCCGTTGCATCAGTCGACATGTTGTGGTGCCACATCGCGTGGTTCAGCATCATTGTCGTGATGGTGGTGGTAGTGCCGTCCCACATTGTCGTCGTCGCATTGTGGCATGCTGTTGTGTCAGTTGGCGACACGTGGTGGTGGTGGTTCACTCACTGTGCGATTCTCTAGAACTTCAAGTGGCACGGTGTTGTGCATCATGAAGAGGGAGTGGGTTAGCATCGAGGCGTTGGCATGGCGTCGTCGCGTTGTCAATAACGTGTCGTCTTCACTATGTCATCGTTGCCAATGCTAAAAGTGGTTTGAAGAGGGAGTGGGTTTGTCAATCTGTCAAAGGTAGTCTCAATGTTATTGGCGTCTTCTCTGTTGGAACAAGCTTACATAATTATTCACAAGCTGTTTACGGCGCATGCTTGAAATCTTTCAATGCATTGCCTGTTGCTGCGCTCGTCGACAGCCTGTTTTTTTTTTTTTTTGCGTTCACGGAGGCCTGTCCCCAGAGCTCATCACCCTAGACGACCTCTGAAGAGTGCGTTTTCAATTCACCATCCTTATATTCTTGTTCCAGAACTACAAGCAAGTGTTTTATTGACGAGTGAATACACAGCTCGACCGTTTCCAGGAGCCTGGATCTAGCGGGATGTTATGTGACTTGCTGTGGTCAGATCCTGTCATGAACTTTGGATATGAACAGGAGCCATCCCCACATAGTCCGACAACATTGGAACACAATGCAACGAGGGGTTGTTCGTTCTTTTACTATACGTGAGTGTTTCCCCCTGAGAACAATCGTCTGTATGACAAGCAGCGAGATGTAAATTGCAAAAGGTATGAGACGGCATGCAAGTTTCTCGAGTGAAATGGTCTACTTGGGATCGTGCAAGGACATGAGGCCCAGGACGCAGGTTATGTTTGTGCCACCTTCTTTATGTTCCTCAGAAGTCATGCAAGTTCCAGCCAGATACATGATGTACCGGAAAACTCCAGCTAATAGGTTCCCTTCTGTCATTACTGTCTTTAGCACGCACCCAATTATCTCAATGTTTACCACAATTGCAGCACTGTCATCAAGTATGCAAACAAGAACATCACCATCAGGCAGTTCAATTCAAGCAGTCACCCACATTGGCTACCAAACTTCATGGATGGGTTCACATGGAGCTTACCATTCGTCGGTGCAAAGAGTGCGTTCACCTCTACCCCTGAAGCTTTCTAGTGCAACTCATGACCTGGTGGGTACTGTCAGTCACAGAGATGCTTCTTGCGATTCTCGCGATGTGCAGTCCAGAGGAGCTTGAAGGCATGGAAGATGAAGACAAAGATGACGATGGATACACCATTGATCTTGCACTGCCACCTTCAGAGAGAAGACAGCAGATCAAAAACAAGATTTGGCAGTCGGGAAGATGCAGCGGGTCTTCCAACTTCTGAGGTGGGTTATGAATGTAGCTCGAATGGAGTTGCATTAATGGGTGGCGTGTTCATGATTTGTCACTACTGGATCCAAGGACCGGTGCTTCACTGAGACCTTGTATTGTTTGCGATCAACGGGGATTCATGAAGACCCTCCTGGGTTGACTGATTACCAACACCACTTGCCTTTTTCCTACAGAGAGGAGGCCGAAAATGTCATCTACTTTCCCGATTGATGACCAGAGAGGTCCTGACATGCTCCCCACGCAGGGCGCCCAGCTCACGTGTCCGTATATTTATCTCCGCTCTGTTTTGTTGTGGACCAACATCTGTCAATTGTGTTCTCTCACTTATGCATGGGTTTTGGTGTTGCTGTGCCTCGACTACCCCCTTGCTACATACCAACGAAACGTCTGGCGCGCACTCGACAGTCATCGGTCCGACATCGCCAATGAGCGTCTTCCGATGTTCGAGCCCACAGACGAGACAGACTATCCCGTCATTCCTGCTCCCAGTATCCGCCGCCGCGGTCCGGGTGACCTTGAAGAACTTGGTATGGAAATCCGCAAGCTCGACGAAGGAGTCTATGATGACGAGGATGTGAATATGAGCATGAACACGAATGTAGTGCAGCAGAGAAGTTCAAGGGCAGAGTGAGTGGTGGAGATGAAGAAGAGGGTAACAACGAGAATGGTGTCATCAAAGAGATATGAGTCGTACAACCTTGGGCTGCATGAAGGAACCGCGCAAGGGTAGGGTGATTTGAATGGATCTAAGAAGACTCAGGGTTGCATGCACTGAAAAATTGGATATGGATCCGCTACGTCTTGTTGTATGAATTCTGGGCTGTACATAAGTACATAGACCCTCTCTTTTGTAGTACTACTTGACAGTGTAAAAGCATACTTCTCGTAATTATTGTATGCATGTCCGATCATTTGTAAGAAGGTTCTCAAGACACCATCATGGACGTTGTGTGCAAATGTACGTCACGCCTTCCTGACAAACCATACCCAAAGTCAGAAACGCGCGATTAGCATACTTCGCCTTCTGAAAAGGAGTCTCGACACTATATGTCAGAAGAAAAGAAGACATAGTGGGTCACAGGTCTTGCCTGCCAGTGTGACGTCCTGTTTGGATGATTGAACTGGGGCGAGTCTTCAAGGGGCGAGATTGTCAAAGCAAATGATACTAACATTATGGCAATTTCATGCTTCTTCCAATAGGAGTCGAAGTTGCCGGAAATTTCATATGCTCTATATGCGATCATAAGGATATAAGTCACAGCTTGTTTCATAACTAGAAAAGGAGTGCACATAAAAGGGTCTACATCGTCCATGACTGCATTGATCTACGTGCCTTTTCTTGTGATTCATACTATCCTTTTTTCACTTGCGGTCTATCAGTTTTTCACAAGTTCCTTGAAGATGTAGGTCGCCCAGAGGGTATTTGTATGTGTAAGGTAGGCTATATATCACTGACTCCCATGAAAAAGGAGTCAGGGACTGGGCGTGGACAGCACCGCTATTATTACATAATCCGTATACTTACACTTTTCAGCATAAGTTTCCCACGAGAAACGAGTTGGGGACTTGCCAGTGGGTGTGACAGCACCTCTTTCGAACTCCAAATCATTTTCCCTCCATTATTGTCTTCGACATGGAATCTCATGATGCATAACGCATAATTTGCTTGTTTCCTGGATTTGAACTGACTCTTTCCGCAGTTGAGCTTCTGGAGGGTGTACGTTATCAACAATCGCGATCACATCTGCCATCCGTTAACATGGAATCACACAGTTAATGGCATACAAGGTCCAAATCTTGGTGAGAGAACTGTTGTAGATGAGTTGCTTGCTCTCTGACTATGCTTTTGCAGTCTGTCGAGAACCTCCTGTCAGTTCAAGGTCAAGCACAACGATAGGCTCATAATGGCAGAGTCCTATGTCGCCAAGACTGCCACAGGATGCTCTCAAGGCACGCCTCACGACCTCCCTCACAGTTCTGCAGACAGCGTGCGACTGAACTGGGCACTTGGAGCCGATCCCATGCTCAAGCTCAGGGCGACATTAATGCGTACTGGTGACACAAACTCGAGATGAAGCAGCTCAACAGTTTGTCAATGCTCTGACTGGATTCCCATCCCACCCTGAAACACCATGCAATGCGGTTTGTTTTGGGGCATGTACTAGATCAGTGTATGATATTCATTGCCTGACCATGGCACAAAGGCAATAACCTTCTTCGGCTTTGCCTTACAGTTCCCTGGTTCTTGAGGCGTATGCACCTCTCGCTGGGTGCTGCAGCCTCTGCCATTGCACCTCCCTATGTGCGCAATGCTTCGTCTGCCAACGCTTCCTCCTTCACGCGCTAACTCAATCAGCTTCCTAGATGCGCCGCATGAGCCTACTGTATTCCAGAGTGGAGACACATATATTATATAGGTCCGCTATAACTGCAGGTATATAGCTCTCACTCTCAGAGGTGTGCCCATCTCTCTTTTATTTGTAGCAGTTCAACTGAGCACACGTCGACGTGCTTGGAAACACCACGTCTTACGAGGCATACATGTTTTCCGTCTTTCCGGGCATCAATTTCACCTTGACCACCAAAGCCAACTACAAATTCAAGATCATCAGTGCGGTGAGCGTCACTGCCGAAGTCACTCGATGGCGACCAACAAAATAGTGTCCATCTTAAAGGCTTTGAGAGGGATTTTGGAAATGGGTATTTTTCAGGATGGCCAGTCTGCTTTCAATGATCAAATGAATGCACTTGCCCCCCCTCTAGACCCCAAGACGAAAGCTTGAATCGAGAATGCGCTCAAAAACACGTTTAGATTTCCCTCTGTGGCGCTGTTCTTGAGGACATTCCATCAAGCAGTGCTCATATTCTTTGTTGTCTATTTCTTTGGCATTGTATGGATTGCAGGACTGACAAAGAACAGGATGCACTCCTTTGCAGTATTACACACAAATACAAATACATCCATTTCGCTCAATATTGTCACTCCATAGCACTTATAGTACTCATAGTAGTCATCACGAGGGTCCATGTAGACAGTGCTTTCATAGTGTCTCATAGTGTCTCATAGTGTTGGTCATTCTCATAGTGTCTCATAGTGTCAGTGAATCTCATAGTGTCTCATAGTAGCCTCATAGTAGACCTCTAACCAGACCAATCCAGTTACCTTTCAGATAAATCATTTGCACACAATCAAGATTTGCAATAAAACAACATTTCATTATCAACTACTAAGCTCACTACTA